>JAKOGI010002886.1:0-79316 GCA_029747015.1 Carnegiea gigantea
TATATATATATATATATATATATATATATATGTATTTATTTATTTATTTACGCACACCCACACATTAAAGGTTGGATAGACTGCATGTATGATCGATACATAGGATGCGATATAGGATGCCATTGGGGTGAGAAAGTCATGTAGGATATACTAACATAAGGGTCTTCTAGTACGTGATTAAGATGAATATAGATGATGAATGCAATTTTAATTCAAATTAATGACGTGCATATTCACATTTGTCATTGCTTGCTATTATTTGAATTTATTATTTAAAAAATTAAACGTATTATTAATAAATAATTCAAATTGTAAAAAAATAAAATTTTTTGAACATGTTTTTTGAATTAAGTATTTTGGACATTAAGAATGATAATTTAGTATATTAATTGGAATATAAAAGAATAGAGAACATATATCAATTTGTAATATCCTCAATAATCTAATACATCAATTTCTTGTCAGTATTTGAAACAAATTCCTATTTTTATGTAATCGACATGTAAGATGTCACTTGGGATTAGAAAGACATGTAGGGTGGTAAGATAGGTGTCTTGTATTTAAAATGGATACAGATGATCAATGCAACATTAATTCAAATTAATGATGTGACATTTGACATAATTTATTAATAATTGTTTTTAGTCTTAAAAGAATTAAATATATAATAAAGAAATGATTTAAATTTTAAAGATGAAGTTTGTTGGACGTGTTTTACTTAAGTACTTTGGATACTAGGAACGGAAATTAAGTATCTTAATTAGAACATAAAAGAATGAAGAAGCTTGTCAAACTCTCTTGTTTCTATTCTCTCCTCTCGTCTAAGAAAATCCTTGCCTCCACCCCTTTGAAGAAGACTATCATCGACCTTTTTGTCGAAGGTAAGGCCCATTTTGATTGATTTCTATATTAATCGATAGTTTAATACTAGTTTTTTTTCAGATAAAGTTTATCTCTTTATATGTACGTAAGAGTTTTATTTTACCTTTTATGGGTGTATTACTCTCTTTTTTTTATGATAGTTGTGTTTAAGGCGTTGGAAAATATCGATTTTCAAATCACTATAGCATGGATTTTGAGGACTTCCATCAAAACCAAACATACAAAGTCATGGAATATTATTTATAACAAGATTGTCATAATTTCATAACTATTGTTTTAATCTACCAACATATAATCAATTATTTAACTTGTAGCCTTACATCAAAAGAGTGACAACCCTAGTATATGTTAAAAGTTGGACAAAATACATATACGCTTGGCACCTAAGATGCCACATAGGATAGCAAATAGGATAAGAAGGCAATTTAAGATTGGGTAAATTTAATGTCATATTAATACTACATACATTTCAATTCTTATATATTAAAGTGATTTATGTCATAGTCTTGCTACTAAATAGTGATAGAACTTAAGCTTTAAAAAGTATAAAAATTTAACACAGGAATGACTTAATAAATGAAAGAAATGTGAGTTGACTATTACGAATGAAGAGGATCACAAATGAGTCACAAAGAAATGTTTCGATAAATAGATAATCTAACACATTATTTTATTTTTGCTATTAAAAATATTATATATATGATTAATATGTGGGATGTTGCATAGGATGCTACATATGATGTCACAAGAAATAAGAATGCTATTTAAGATGGGAGTAGATTTAAAGCAACATCAATTGAATATGTTAAATGGGTATTATTCATGTCTTACTGCTAATTAGTAACTGAATTTAATATTTAAATAAAATATAAAATTCAACAAATAAAATAGTTTAAATGAATAATAATAATAATTAATGTGAGTTGGATTATTACAATAGAAAAATAATTTAAAAAATGCTCAATTTTTCATGAATTTGATTACGGGTTAGTATTTTCTTTTTTCGCTTTTGTTGAGAAATAAGGGTCTGCTTTCAATTACTCGTAGTATTCTAGTTGATTTTTGTTATTTTCTTGTATATTCTTCATATTAATTAATAATATGACTACACAAATAAAATAGTAAAAAGTACTTAAAAGTATTTTTTGACTAAGAAAAAAGAAAATTTTTTTTTTGGCAATCACTTCGATATATTGCAACCAATCAGAGTTCTCTGATTTTTATGGTGCCATTTTAACTGCATATAATTTACCTAAATTACCTTCTGCAAAAGTCTGGGATCTCGTTTGTTCGTCAAGTTAATGTAGACGGTTTTCTACAATCATGATCCTGAGTGAAATCTTTTACGTTTACTTCTCTTTCTAAAAAGAGATTAAAAAGAAAAATGACACCCAATAACACACTAGGTCATGAAGTCAAGTCATCCATTAAGAACAACAACAGCTACTAGCTAGAATCAACAAATTATAAACTTCGTTTCTGTAATTTGATTGTAATGTTAACATTATAATTAATCATCTGTCCGTACAATTGGCATTCAAAAAGGGACAATTATGTAGTGCTTGGTTGTACGAAATCATGTCATGACAATATAAATCCAACCAATTTAGCAATATGAATATGTTAAATGTTATATTAATTGGGCATTCAACACAATCGAGTCATGCATATAAGTTAAGTGTTAAGTGAGGTTCCAACCCAAAATTAATTGATCATGGGTAAAGTAACCTAATAACTCATAAGCATACTCAGGGCCTTCTATTTTATTAATGTGGAACGCCCATTTCATATTATTCACACTCCCCATCACACGTAGACTACTGACAAAGCCAAACACGTGGCATGATCCGATCCCTACCAAGTGCGCTGGTAAACCGAGATTGAGCATAACCTTGTCTTTGATATCATGTTGAAGGCCCGATTAATATAATATTTCTGGGCCTTTAACTATTAGCTTATAAATTTTTAGTTGAGATGGTTCTTGAACAGGATAGTTATGCAATAAAATGGAAGTATGAGTTAGACTTTTCTTGATCACCATAAATCAAAGTTATATTGATTATATTGATCACTTTAAGATTGGCGGGCCCTTCTGTAAGAGGTAAGGCTACGAGATAAAACTATGAGCTGGACCTTTCTTTTACCTTAAATCTTAGGTGAAAATGACTTTTTCTCACGTTGGAATTAAAATTAAATTTCTTAGTGTGCAAAAATTATATATGGATTTTTTTTTCATACCAATATTGCTTAATGTTTTGAATCAAATTTCTTTTAATTTTTGAAAATTTTATATGCATTTTTTCATGTCAATACTGCTTATTGTTTTGAACTTTTATTTCTACAATTCAAATTAACTTTTGCATATTCCATTGTATTTAGTTCCATGATCCATACTTATACTACTTAAAAAGGACAATAAAAATGTTGTTTATTGTTGTTTACCTCCTTTTTTACATTTTTTAGAATTTATATTTTTTAATTAAAACTGATAATTTAGAAAAATAATTAAAATTTCTTTTATTTTGAACATTTTGCATTATAATGCTTATGTAATTATACACAACGTATGCAACAAAAAACAAATTCTTTTTTTAATTAATTACGCATAAGTCAATCACTAAATTAAAAAATTATCTTCTAACTGACAACTGAAAGAAAATGAAAGAGATAGGAACATCCTTAATCAAATTAATGAATGAATTAACATAATTGTTGTTGTGTGTCCCTAGCCAGTCATGGGCAATATAAATAAAGAAAGCGACCAAATTTTAAAATGGAAAAAAGGGAGTGTTTTATTGCTCTTAAGGAAAAAGAAAAAAAAAAAAAAAGAACAAAAAGAATAAGAAAAGTCTAAGAGTACATATATATCCTCTACTTGTTCCATTGAGCCCCGATTCTCTATTGGTCTCCGACTAGGGGAAAAGATAATATATGTAATGATATATGCTAATTATTATATATATATATAATTTATGTTGGTAAATTTAACAAATATTAATTTTCAAGAATTAATATTATTATAATTTGATCATATCATATCTTCTATAATCTATATCTTTCATATTTATTCCATTCACAATCATCACAATCATACCAATAACCAATATTACCTAGTTGACCTCGTTGATGATGAGGATTAAAAAAAAAAAAGAAATGTGAAGATTGAAGTTTTTGTAGAGGTTTGATTTTTGAAAAAAATATACATAATGCATCAATCATCAATGTTTAAAATCTAAAAAAAATAAAAAACAATCTTGCAAATCAAAAAATGAAAACCAAAAAGTCCAATTCTCTTGTTCTTAAAACAATAAAAACAATCATACTACATAATATATATATATATATATATATATATATATATATATATATATATATATTTAGATTTTATTATATGAACTGTTAAATTAAGGAGATAGAGGAGGCGTGCACCCATAAGAGATCAAAGAGCGATGATGAAATGCTTGGCATCAATGTCGTAGAAATCGGCGAGAAGACAAAGGCTCAGAGAGAAAGAGAGAGGGGGGGAGTTGGAGCAAGGAGCCGAGAAGCGAGGAGGGATCGGAGTTACTACTCTGACAATCCGACTAGCGAGTAGTGAGAGATCAAGAGCAACTAGTAAGTAGCGACTAACGAGAGTAATGAGGGGGAATATTAGGATTTCAATGTTTTAATTTTTACATATTAAAAAAAATCTACTGACCAAAAAAAAAAAAAACACTGGGTTGGGCTGCCAGCTTAAATGTGGGGGAGGGTAGGTATATTGGGTAGGTTTTATTTCTAAAAATTTTAAAATTTAAACTTAAAATTTAAATTTGAAATATTTAAAAAGCTAGTCGGATCTGATTGAAAATTGGACCAGATTTTGCCCTTCCTCCGAATCCGATTTGAAGTCGACTTAGATTTGGATTATTTTTATTGAATTAGGACTCGAACTTTTCTATCTTAGATTTGGATCGGATAATTTTACCTCGCATCGGATCAGACCTGCTTTAAATTCGGATGTAACTGTCATCCCTATATCCCATTATAATTTTGGCCTCTTATACGTGTTTTTGCTAAAAATTGTCAAACTCTATTATTTTATATAGTAAAATTTGCCAAGAGTCCCTCTTCATTTTTTAATGTTAAATTTATTTTCTTGGATAAGGGCTTTTGGTCATACAAACGTGGATACTGTTTTCATAATATACTTCCATTAAGTTTGAAACTACATTTAAATTTATAGTCCCACCCATGATGCTAACTGGTCTTTTCATCTTCTGTTGACGCATACTTTGGACGCTTCATGTACCCAAGCCATCTTGAAGTCAATTTGTCCATTTTGGCAGTGCATAGTTATAATGTTAGGCGATAATTTGTCGTATTTTACATGCCCTTTTCACCTAATCTTAGCTCGTATAATAACGTAATCTTTAGAGTTTTTCCTTGTTTTATTAAGTATTCTTTGAGATTTTTACTTGTTTTGTTTATTCTTGCAGGTAATAAGTTGAACCAAGCAAATATCGCGAAAAAGGGCAGAAAAGGATCAAAACAGGCGAAAAGGCGGAAAAACGGGAGCCAGCCGGGGCAGCCGGCCAGCAAGGTGGCACGGCCACCCCGTGCCACATGGCACGGTGCAGCCGTGCCACCTAGGCACGGTCGTGCCTCCCCTTGTTTCCTTCGGTTATTCGCGGCCCGCCTTGTCTTCTATTTAATCCTCTTTTCTCGACCTTGTTCGGGACTTCTTCTTCGACTTCCTTAGGGTAGTTTAGTTTAGGTTTTTTTTTTTACCAATAAAAACCCCTTTGAAGGGATGAGATTAGGTTTTTTAGTTGTTGGTATTTTGGGATTCAAGCTTGTGGATTTCAAGTTCTTCAATCAATTCAAGCATAAGTTTCCCTCTTCCTTTTCTCTATTTATTTCATTGTTGTTCTTGTTTATGTTTTGTTAGTTTTAATTCTTGTATTTGCTTTGTTTAGTTTATATGTTTAGTTTTTGTTGTTAATTTATGTTATTTACTTGTTTAAATTCGTTTTATTTCATTTCCTTCGCTTTGTTCTTCAAGTTCTTGTTCTTGTTGGTTAGTTTAGGTTTTGATGTGTTTTGATGTTTTGTTGGTAGATTGTGTTGGCTTGGGTTGTGATTAGCCTCTTGATGGCTAATTAATCTTGTACTAGGCCTAACCATACCCAATCTATACTTAGAACTTAGAGTTTTCCTTCACGCCCGCTAAGTGTTCGATGAAATGCCTGAGAGGGTTTTCATCCATATTTTTGGGCGATTGACTTATGCTGAGAGGTGAGGTCCATTTGCTAGTGTGGGAGAGGGAGTAGCCGAGTTCGGGATACGAAAGTAGTATTCGAATCGAGCTAGGTCCGGGGTTGCTAGTTTTGTGGTTTAATTCGCCTAACCCCACGAAAGTAGGTGGTTACACGAGTTAGACTAGCTCATGACCCTTGAGAGAGGGCTTGGGTGGTCTTTGATGGTGCAACCGACCATCTCTTGTTCATAGTGTGGTTCGGGTAGGTTAGGACTCGTCTTGGTTAGTTGGTTCATCCATTGGTAAAATCACAACTCCAAGTCGCCTGTTTCTGTGTTTGTAGCATAGTTTAGTTTCCCCTTCTCACCCTTTGATCCTGCCTAACTTGAGACGCTTTAGTTAGCTCTGGTAGTTGGAAACACAATTCCCTGCGGACGACACCCCAAGTACTCAACGATACACCTTGCACTTGGGGTTTATAAATATTAAAACTCTGTTTTTCTTGCAACAAGTTTTTGGCGCCGTACCGAGGTCAAACCCCGCCGCCAAGTCAATGCCATATCTACTGTGGGCGCGGGGTTAGAAGAGAGCCCAGTGATGGTTCTCCAGGAGGTAGTTCCGATTTCTGCTTCTGCCGGAACTAAGGGAAAGGAGAAAAATGAGGGTCTGAGCCCTATTGAGCAAACCCGCCATCCACCTATTGATCGCACTTACCACCCTCGAGTGCCTTTCCCTCAACGATTGGCATGGTCCGAGCTCGTTCAGCTTGAACCTAGATTCGAGCGATTTCTGGAAATCCTACGCCGAATCTATGCCAGTAGCCCCTTCTTGGAAGCTCTCCAGAGTGCCCCTGCACAATGGAAATTTTTACGAGAGCTCCTATCCAAGAAGGGAGCATCTAGGGAGGCTTCTATAGCTTCCATTGGCGGCTCCTGCAGTGCGCTCTTGCAAAGGCGGTCGCTATCCAAGCTGCAGGATCCTGGCAGTTTCTTCATCCCTTGCTGTATAGGGGATGTGCAGATTGAGAGAGCTCTCTGCGATCTGGGCGCTAGTGTGAGTATCATGCCGCTCTCTCTCTGCAAGAAGCTGCGATTATGGGACCCCATACCCACCAGCATCACTATTCGGCTCGCGGACTGCTCCATCAGGCGTCCTGTGGGCATCCTGGAGGACGTTCCGGTCCAGGTGGGGAATTTTCTGGTCCCGTGTGACTTTATCGTCCTTGATACGGACGATGCCTTTCCGCCCCCCTTCATCTTGGGTCGCCCCTTTCTCGCGACCGCAGGGGCTGTGATTGATGTGCAGATGGGCACCATGTCCTTCACCGTCTGTGGCGAGCGGGTGGATTTTCATTTTTTACCACCCATACCACGTCCCGCCCCAGGTGCACACTCTGCGCTTGCGGCCTCGACCGTCTCCACTCCTCCAGCTGTCGTGAGAGTGGAACTACATGACTGGGGTGGCGGATCCCATCTGCGGCTGCCTGCTCTGCCTCCCCGACCTCCACCGCCTACTACTGCTACTGGCGGACCTCCTCAGGCGACACTGATGCCTAACTTTAGCCATGGGGAAGTGCTGGCTCACTCGTTATTTCCTTCTTCCATCCCCACACCTCCCTACATCACGCGAGCATCATATTCCTGAGGTAACGGTCAAGCTTAGGACCTAAAACAAGCGCTTCTTGGGAGGCAACCCAAGGTATTTATTGCTTACAAAAAAAAAAGAAAAAAAAGAAAAAAAAAGAGAAGAGAACGTGTCACTCCCCCCCCTTTTTTCCTCTACCCCCTTCCCTTCCCCTTTTTCAGCGTCCTTTTCATTGAGGACAATGAAAGTTTCAAGCATGGGGGGTGAGCTTGTCGCTCTTAGGCATCGTTCGTATTTGCATCATTTAGATAGGACTTCATATAGTTGCACTAAGTTATTTCTACCCTTTTATTATCGAAGCATGTAGTTTAGAGCATATAGGGTTAGCGTTCGCATTCAAAAGGAGAAATAATCGAGTCGGACGTTCGTAAGCTTCCCAGGTACCATTTTTTACCCTTCTCTTCATTATCCTTTATAACTTTATTGCTTTAGTAGCTAGTTTTATTACTATTGAAAAAAAATAAAAAATAAAAATATACGGTTTGCGAAAACCCCTCTTGTGATGAAACTGAAAGGGGTGATGATTGATCGATCATGTTTGGTTGTGTATTGAGGTGTGACTTGTCTTGGTGTGAGTTTTTATGCAAGCTGGGTTGTCTTTGTCAGCCATAGTCCCTTTGCCCTATGTTGCATGCTAATTACCCCTGAGATTCATATGGTTTGACCTGATTGAATTTGACAAATGGGACATACTCTAGAGTAAGTCACTTGACTGTGGTAGTTTTATCTGTGAGATTTTGAGCCTAATGACTATTCATTACATATAGTCTCCATTTTCTTTCATGTGTGACTCCTCCATGATGCATCTCTAAAACTTGGTCTTGTTCTCCTTGAAACTGCATTTAGCAATTGCATGTGTCGACATGATTGAGGCGATCTTTGTTCATGTAGCCACATTAGCCAGAAAGTCACCCGTTGTTGCATGCTATCCCTTTGCTAGCCCGTTGAGCCTTTCCCCTGGTCGTTGTTGTTGCACCACATTTATTACACACTTGACCTGTGCATACTTCCTTCATCCTTGTCAAGGTCTAGTGGGGCGACACTTCCTCAATGTAGTTGGGCATGTTTGGGGCAATTGACCATCACTTCGGGTATAATATCAGTGGCTCATTTGGGGAAATTGCGAATTAGTTTTTGTTCCTCCAACGCTATCCATATGCGTCCGTTTTTGCTTCTCAATGAAAAAAAAAAAAAAAAGAAGAAAAAAAAAAAGAAGAGAAGAAAACAATGAGCAGTTGCAAATAAAATGGGTAGCATGGAAACTTTTCGCAGTAAGCTTGTTTGGTCCCCTCTCAGAGGTTTTTGCGAGCTTTGCGACTCGATTCGCAAGTATGGTGTGAAGTTGTGTCCTTAATGTTGAATTATGGAAGTGTTCTTGCTCCCTAGTCTTTGACCAATAGCTCCACTTTCCCAAATTATTCCACTTCTCACCCCTACCTTAGCCCCATTACATCCCTATTGCAAGTCCTCATGATTAACATATTGCATATTGCATTCTCGTGGTAGAGAGTAGAGAACATTACCAAGCATATGGAAGTTTGACTGATTGGTTGGAGTAATTGAGCGTACCCTTGTTACACATTTCAAACACATTGAGAGGAGTGCTCCACTTTGCCCTAAAAGTGAGGTCCTACCAATCTTACTTGCTCGCCGTTTGTTGAGGGAAGTTATGTCCTACCATGCGTTTCAATATTGGGGTGTTTGGTATGTTTCATTTGGATAGAGTGGTTAATGGATGACATTGTATACGTTTTGTTGAAATTACTTTTCACACCTTGACTTGGCTACCTTTGATGCATGATCCAGCATGATTTATTAACTTATCACCCTTTCCTTGAAGAGGGTGTGCTTAGAGGTCCACCGCCCCCCCGATCTTTCATAGCGTAGTCTCGCTTGGGGACAAGTAAGAGATAAGCATGGGGGCGTGTTAAACCTCTATTTTGTCATATTTAGCCTCCTATTTGACCCTTCCTTTTAGTATTTTCACGTTAAATGTTATCAACGAATGGGTCAAAACTCACCCCTTTTAGTGCTGATTTCACTCATATGATAATATTTCATATTTGCAGGAGTTATTATTGAAAAGGATGAAAAGATATGCGAATACGGGCGGAAAAGGAGCAAAGAAGACGCGTCGCACAATAAACCGAGCGAAGAACAAGCGGGCAGCGACCGTGTCACATGGCACGGTGTGGCCGTGCCACGTGGCACGGCTTGGCCGTGCTGTGTGGCACGGTTGTTTTTATCAGGTTTTTGTGTTTTCGTCCGGCAAAAATTTGGCACGGGTCCCCCGTACCGCATGGCACGACCGTGCCACTTTAGTTGTCGTTGTTTTGTCGTGTTTCGGCATTGGGATTCGACAGTTTTTTATTCTACCTTTTCTTCTCTCTCGTTTTAGGCGATTTCTAGGGCTCTTAGGTTTTGCTTATTGTGGCTATTGAATTCAAGCTTTGGATCAAGATTTGTTTACGCTTTCGATTGAATACTGTTGCAGATTGTTCAGGGTACACTTTTCTACCCCTTTTCTTTCATTTGAATTCAAGTTCTATATTTCTTGACATGTTATTGTTCTTGATTGAGATGTTGTTTAAAATCATGTTTAGCAGCTAAATTCCTTAATCTTGGATTGGGTGTAGCCCCTGTGATGTAAATTGGTTTGTTAATTCTAGGTTTTTGCGAATTACGCCAGAGTATAATTGAATTCTCACTTAGCATGCCAGGTGTTCGATGAATTGCCTGAGAGGGTTTTATTCATGTTCTTAATTAGGGTTTAGGAGACTAACGAAAGTTAGGTCCTTTACTTAGAGTAGCTTTGTGAGCAATTGAATTACCTGACACGAAAGTAGTTGGGGGTGCAATTGGGAATTGAAATTACATGATCTTGTGGGTTTGTTATTCTAGTTTCACGAAAGTAGACAACTAGGTTAGCTTGATCAGTCTAATGACCTTCGAAAGTAGGCGTAGATGCTTTAAACCGGTAATAATTCCATTTCAATTATCTTACGGGCAGATTCACACGACCTAGTTTATTTTCTAATGAACATCACAGTGCGGTGAACCCCAATCCAGGATTCCCTTCTCATTATTGACTTAGACCAAATAGAGTTAGAATCAGTTAAACCAACTTCACTCGACATTCGCCTAGATTAAGTGTTAGAAATCGATTCGGTGGTTGAAACCAAGTTCCCTGTGGACACGACCCGTACTTGCCGGTTGCTAGCTACAGCTACGCCGTGCACTTGCGGTTAAGTAAAACTGCTAATAAGTTTTTGGCGCTGCTGCCGGGGAGTTGACGTTTTTCAATATTGGGGTTTACTTCAGCATTCGAGGCTAGGCCTTTAGAAAATCCAAAAAAAACAAAAAAAAATCAAAAATTAAAAAATTTTAAAAAAATGTTTCTTTTCCACTTCCCTCAGTATGAGCATGAATTATTTTGGAAATATTACGATAGATTACATGATTTTCTTGCTCATTGTGGTTATTACTTAGAGAAGTGGGAAATCTTGAACATGGTCTATGAGGGTGTGACTTGTGAGACCCGTGCTCTTTTGGAGCATTGGGATTTCTGTGCTCGAAATGTTGATGAAGCTTGGGAATTACTTGAGTGGTTGGCTAGGGATACTTATGAGTTTGAGACTAGTCAATTTACTTCCTCCACCCCATCCCCCTGCGTTCCTAATTATACACCTCTTGCATGTGAGATCTGCCATTGTTCTGACCATGACAGTGTTTCTTGTCCCTATCATATTTCTACTGATGGTTTTGCTAGAATTTCTAGTATGATAGAGGCAATAAATGAGCAACAAGTTTCACTTGCTAATCGTATGCGGGAGTATGACCTATCATATGAGACTAACCTTAGGGTTAATTTTTCTGAACTTGATGTTAAATTATGTGATGATGGTGCGTCTTCTCTTGCTCTAGAGTCCGGACTAGAGCAACTATCTGACCCTCCCTTGCCTACTTTACCCCTTGTTGCTCCATCCCTACCTAGCACCTTTAAGGACAACACTATGACCTATCCTGATCTACCTTTCCCTTCAGCTCAGTCGTCGGGGTTCGAGGAAGGTGGGATATTTTGTGTTGATGCTAGTGTTGATGGGCATGATTTATGTCTTGAGTCAGCCAATACTTTTAGTGAGGTGCATGATCTCGATGAGGTTCTTGAGAGGGGGTCCTGTGTGGATGCTACAGCTGTAGTTTCATCTAGTCCTGATCTTACTGACCATGTATCCCTCAACCCCCTCGATATTTCTCATGCTTCTTCATGTTCACTACCCTCCCCTTCCCCTTAGTATTGTGACCTCTCACCGATCGATTCTCTTGCGGTGCTCGAGGAAAATGTGGTTGACTGTTCTGAGTCTCTAGGTACTTTTAGAGGGTATGACCCCCTCCTTGATCCTTATCGTCTGTACCTAGAGGGCATTCCTGGAGAAATCGCGTTGACTATTGCATTTGATTATTCTGCTGATTTCTCACAGGTATTTGGTGAGTTTAAGAGGGCACTAACTTTGTTTGCTCCATCTTTACCAGTGTTCTCTTACTCACATTATTCTGAGCTGCATGTAGCAATGCATGATAAGCTCTTACGAGCTTTGACTGCATCCGAGCTGATGACTCGCATCTTGAGCGGCAAGGAGTGGCTGATGCTCCTTAAGTCGTCATGGCATAGTTCGGGTACATTCAGTACCCGACCTGGTATAATCGTTCTCACTCTTCTCTCCCCCCCTTCTTTTTATTTTTCTTTTCTTTCCTTTTTGTTTTTGTTTAGTTGTGAATATTAGGATTGTATTTTTGGTTGGTGATCATCTTGTGGTGAAATGTGGATGTTGTTGAGCCGTTGTTGGCTATGATCACCATTTTTGTATTTTTGTGGATTTTTATTGTGTTGTGATTGGTGGTGTTGTTGGATTGGTCTGTATTTATTTTTGGTGGTGTTAGTTTGTATATATGTGTGATTGTGTTGCTGGTTTGGGTGAGATTGTGTTTTTAGGAGAGTGTGTTAGCTTGTGTATATTTTTGTCTTCTTTTGTTTTTCTTATGTTTGATTTTGTTTTCTTTATTTTTGTGTGTTGGTGATGACTCACGGCTCCCAATGAGGACATTGTGAGATTTAGGTGTGGGGGTGGGGTCATCTCCCATTTTTCTTCTTATTTTTGTGAAAATTTTTCATTTTTGTATAACTTTTTCATTTTTTCTCCTTTTTGTACAAATTTTTCTTTTCTTTTTGCATTTAGGGGAGTTTTGTACTATTTTGATCAGCCTTGATCCCTGATACCTTGACTATTAGCTCGTATATAAGTATAATGTGCATGATAGATATTCATCCCCAATCTGTCGTTTTAGACCTCAATTCTAACCTTAACAGTCCATCGTAATTTTGTAATCCAGTCCTGAATTCATGTATTGTCATCATCCTGAATTCTTAGTCTTCCACGATCGACTCTCCCATTGTCTACTGCACAGTTCCCTTTATATGTGCTGGCACCCCTTTTTTTTTCCAAAACAAAAGCAAAAACAAACGAATTCAAGCGTTACTGGGTGTATCCCTTTGAGGCGTGACATGAGTTTGTATTGAAAAAATAATAATGGAAAGAAAAGAAAGTGGGGAAGAAAAGAGTTGGAAATGACAAGTACCCCTTTGAGGCATGCGCTACTGGGTGTTACCCTTTGAGGCAATATTGCTACTGGGGAAGCCCGCTTTCTATGCTAGCCAATCAAAAAGGTAGCTTGTGTCAATTGCGTGGGATCAAGTTTGGTTTTGGTAGGCTTAGTTTCAGGGTGATGATACACTTGCACACTAAGCACCAGGATGGATTCAATATTCTCATGTGTCGTGGGGTGAAAAGCTGATGTCTGGATGCCATTCTTTGGGATGATGTGTCCTGAAATGCATATAATGCCTGTGTACAGACTGATATTTGAGCTATTAGGTGGTTTTGGTTGATTCGATTGTGTACAGTTTATCCCCATGTATATATTGTGTTTTGCTACTTTTATTTTCGATTTTTTGTTTCTCTTTTCTTTGTTTTTCCTTTTTGAGATTTTGTGGGTATATCTTCTGCAAACCCTCACGAGACCTTACTCGTCCACTTGGGGTAACCAAGGGGTTTAAAGGGCTTATTGCATATGCTAAATGCAATCGCGATTCCTGCGAAAGTGAGTTAGGTTTCTAGATTAGTTTTTTCTTTTATTTTGCTCGAGGACGAGCAAAAGATAGGTGTGGGGGTATTTGTTAGGCGATAATTTGTCGCATTTTACATGCCCTTTTCACCTAATCTTAGTTCGTATAATAACGTAATCTTTAGAGTTTTTTCTTGTTTTATTAAGTATTCTTTGAAATTTTTACTTGTTTTGTTTATTCTTGCAGGTAATAAGTTGAACCAAGCAAATGTCGCGAAAAAGGGCAGAAAAGGATCAAAACAGGCGAAAAGGCGGAAAAACGGGAGCCAGCCGGGACGAGCCGGCCAGCAAGGTGGCACGGCCGTGCCACATGGCACGGTGCAGCCGTGCCACCTAGGCACGGTCGTGCCCCCTTTGTTTCTTTCGGTTCTTCGCGGCCCGCCTTGTCTTCTATTTAATCCTCTTTTCTCGACCTTGTTCGGGGGCTTCTTCTTCCACTTCCTTAGGGTAGTTTAGTTTAGGTTTTTAGCCAATAAAAACCCCTTTGAAGGGATTAGATTAGGATTTTAGTTGTTTGTATTTTGGGATTCAAGCTTGTGGATTTCAAGTTCTTCAATCAATTCAAGCATAAGTTTCCCTCTTCCTTTTCTCTATTTATTTCATTGTTGTTCTTGTTTATGTTTTATTAGTTTTAATTCTTGTATTTACTTTGTTTAGTTTATATGTTTAGTTTTTGTTGTTAATTTATGTTATTTACTTGTTTAAATTCGTTTGATTTCATTTCCTTCGCTTTGTTCTTCAAGTTCTTGTTCTTGTTGGTTAGTTTAGGTTTTGATTCGTTTTTGATGTTTAGTTGGTAGATTGTGTTGGCTTGGATTGTGATTAGTCTCTTGATGGCTAATTAATCTTGTACTAGGCCTAACCATACCCAATCTATGCTTAGAACTTAGAGTTTTCCTTCACGCCCGCCAAGTGTTCGATGAAATGCCTGAGAGGGTTTTCATCCATATTTTTGGGCAATTGACTTATGCTGAGAGGTGAGGTCAATTTGCTAATGTGGGAGAGGGAATAGCCGAGTTCGGGACACGAAAGTAGTATTCGAATCGAGCTAGGTCCGGGGTTGCTAGTTTTGTAGTTTAATTCGCCTAACCCCACGAAAGTAGGTGGTTACACGAGTTAGACTAGCTCATGACCTTTGAGAGAGGGCTTGGGTGGTCTTTGATAGTGCAACCGACCATCTCTTGTTCATAGTGTGGTTCGGTTAGGTTAGGACTCGTCTTGGTTAGTTGGTTCATCCATTGGTAAAATCACAACTCCAAGTCGCCTGTTTCTGTGTTTGTAGCGTAGTTTAGTTTCCCCTTCTCACCTTTTGATCCTGCCTAGCTTGAGACGCTTTAGTTAGCTCTGGTAGTTGGAAACACAATTCCCTGCGGACGACACCCCAAGTACTCAACGATACACCTTGCATTTGGGGTTTATAAATATTAAAACTCTATTTTTCTTGCAACATATAACGAATTCAGATTCGCCCATTTATTTATGTATTCTGAATGAATCCGTTCTCTGTATTTCTAAAACAAATAAAGTACCACATAGTCTGATCAAATTATAATGCAAATTAATTTAAGTACTTAAATATTTATCTTTGTTTAATAAAATCTCACGTTGAGTATTGTATTTAAAAAATCTACATTAAAAACCATGTATTTAATATTGTCCTAAAATCGACAAGGCTGTCAACATTGAATGAGACAGAATGGGAAAAGGATGAGCATGCAGTTTGTTATTTTCCTTTCTATACGGATAAGTCGTCCAAATTCCAAAAGGTGTAAAGTGTCATTTGGGAATCATCACGTTTTCACCCCATTCACTATGTGCACTGAAACCCTTAATATTTTATCAAAAGCCAGTCCTACAAATCGCAACCCAGATATAAATACATAAGAGGTGTAGCTGTCAGTTTAGTTAATTAGTTAAACAAAAGGATATATTTTGACAAGACTTTTCTAAAGCCAAGGGGTATGCATCTTATGCTTTCAATCTAATCTGATCGATTCACGTAAAGTCGCATTATTCATACATGACCAGGATTCGGTGGCACCGTAAATTTCCCATCATATTTATATCGACAACGTGGAAGCATTTCCTTAGTAAGTTAGTCGGCCAATCCTAATCTTAACGCTAGGCGTAGGACATGCACATCTTTCTACCGTGGATATCCATTAACTTGATCACTACGACTTGTTTACTAGAAGTATGATGAATCCCACCTACATTTCTTAGCATTCAGAACATATATTACCAATGAATTGAACCTGTCGTAATATCACAAGTTAAACAGAAGGTTTAAGAGACTCTTCATGAAAAATCATTCTAATGAATTACATACTGTTCCATCAATTATGATGAATTCTTGACAAGATTTGCTTGGACTTTGTAGTATCTACTCTGTCTTTTTCACATATTTGCAAGGTTTAATTGCGTGATGTGAACCTGCATCTACGCTTAAGCAATTACGTATACAATTTAGTTATCTTCTTTGTAATAAAGCATTTTTATCAAATATAAGAGCGGTGAGAAACTGATAGATGCATGCACGAATTACACTTTAATAAGATGGCCAGCTCAATTTGATTTTGATTATTGTCAATCAAACAACCTACTCTAGTTAGTACTTCTCAATTGTGAAATTTGAAAGATCTTGAAAGAATATAAAGAACTAATTAAATAGTGTTGATATCACTTACATTCCATCTAGACATAAGACATCAAAGCAATTGCTTAGAAAAAGGAAGCAAAGGGGGAATGAAAAGATAGGAAGGAGCATTTGACGATCAGCTTGTGTACAAGTAAGGCTAAGGGAGAGTGAATAAGCAAGGCATCTACTAGAATTTCTTTCGGCCAAGATGTCAGTCCAAAACGATGAAAAAGACTTCTTATCCATTGGTTTTTTATATATATAAATTGACTGATAAAGTTGAGAACCCCTTTTAAAAAGACGCACTAATTCTAACTTTGCAAAAAAAAAAAAAGCTTCTTGTTTTCTCATCAGCTCCCTGCTCTTGCGAGTCCCCGGCATACTGACATTGGGGATACAAACTACCTTACGTTTCCAAAATGATTCCAACATGTGGCGTTCATGGCCTCCGAATATGTCTTTTTCTAAGCCGACGTCCATTTGCGATTTTTGTCTTTTGTCCTCAATCCCTAATGGATGGGGCTATAATTGAGCTGAGTCCAGCCTAAACGACTTAGGTTTCGGTTCCATCAGGGGCGGAGTCAGGATTTAAAGTAAGGGAGGTGAGATTAACAATATACATAGCATAAACTTTAATAGTTCTAAAAATGAAATGCGTAAATCTCTAAATTCTCAATCAAGAAAGGGAAAGGCAAAACCTAAATTTTTAATTGATGAGTAAATCTCTAAATTAACCACTTATTCAATATAAATTCAATAAAAATTGGTAAACTAAACATAAACAAGAAAGCAATTACAAACAAAATTAGTCCAATTTTAAATCTTCAACCAAGAAGATAATTAGGTTAAAAACTACATTTTTCAATTCATGAATCATAAGTAATTCACTAAGTTAATCAATTATTTAACATGAATGTAACTAAAATCAGTAAAATAAATATAATTATTTATAAAATAGCAAAATTAAAAACAAAAATTGGAAATTTTTGGGAATTACCTCAAATTGGGATTTGGGACTTAGGAGGACAGCTGAGGAGGAGTGGAGGTGCCGAGGCGGCGGCACAAGTGGCAGCATCGGCAACTGGGCACTTGGCAGAGAGTGAGAGAGAGAAAGAGTATGTGGGACTGGTGGCCGTGGCTGTGTGAGTGTCTGAGTGGGCCAGTGAGGAGCTAAGGATGAAAGCAGAGAGTCTGGGCAAGTAGAGAGTCGAGAGGACTGAGAACAAAATAAGAGAAAATGAAAGGGCAAAACTCAAAAAAAAAAAAAAAAACCATAGAAGGTGGACAGCGGGAAGGAGAGCTGAACCTGTGACCTCTGCAACGAGTAAGAAACAACCGACCATCCTGCCAGGCACACATTTGCTGAGTATATGTCAACTAATTAATATATATCTATCTGTTTCATTCAAAAAATATCCCAAATTTAATGTTTTTTCCCAAAAAAGTTGGGGGTAAATTGACCCCCCTTGCCCCAACGTGGCTCTGCCCTTGGGTTCCACTCGATTATGTATGAGCTTGATTTGAGTTCCTCTCGAAACTCACCGAACCTGTAAAGTTTAGGTTCAACTGCATATTTTATGGTTTGGAGCTTGGCTCCGGCTTGGATTGACGTTCTTGTTTTTGTTTGTCATTGCTTAAAAAGTTTCAAAATTCAAGGAAATTAAAGTTTAATTTCTAAATTTTGAGATTGTATTCAAGAAATGAGGTTTGAAATAAAGCTATAATGGCCGTAATGGTAATACCATACGCTCTGCATAAGCGCTTAAAGAAAATAATGAATTAATTAAGCTAGGAGACCCAATATGAGGAGGACCACTACTCACATAGTTGAGTTAAAAGATAATGATGGGAGTGTGTATAGTGACCAAGACAACTTGGAGAGGATTGTTACGTACCAATTATGATGAGAAGTTGTTCTCATCAATTATATCTACCAATATAGAATGCATGCTTAACAAGGTCCCATAGAGGATTACTGAAGAGACGAATGCCCTTTTATGCAAACCTTGCTCGGCTGAAGAAGTGCATCAAGCTCTTAGTCAGATCAACCCGGGGTAGACCTTAGGACCTGATAGTATGAACCCGTTTTTCTAGCAAAAGTTCTGATGCATTGTTGGTGGTGATGCATCCCAAGCAGTTCTGGGAATATTAAGTGGAGGTAATATCCCACTTGAGCTTGATCATAGGCATGTGGTCTTGATTGCCAAGAAACAACAACCTACCGAAATTATTGATTTTAGACCTATAAATTATTGATTTTAGACCTATTAGTCGTTGTAATGTGTTTTATGAAATCAGTACAGAGGTCATCACTAATATGTTAAAAAGAGTGTCGTCTGTTGATTATTTCAGAAAACTAGAGTGTATATGTGCCGAATTGTATGATCACGGATAATATCCTGGTTGCTTTTAAGATTTTCTATGCAATGAATGCTCAACCTAGGATTAATGGTGGAATGGCTATACAATTGGATATGGCTAAAGCTTGTGATAGGGTGCAGTGGCTATTTTTGAAAGGCATTATGCTGAAGCTTGGGTTTAGGCCACAATGAGTGGACCTTATTATGTCCTCAAAGGGCTTCCTTCTCTTTTGTTAGGATTAATATCAGAATAACAGTATAGCGGAAGCGATAGGATGCAATAGAAAATCAGAAATTCAACCAATCACAAACAACAGAACAATAGGAAGAGAACAAGAACACAGGAATTTAACGTGGAAAACCCAATGTGGGAAAAAACCACGGACGGCGACAGCACCAGAACAATTCACTATGAGCAGGAAAGTACACCACGATCACAATCACCTCAGTGATTCGATCAAAGAGCAGAATTACAATCTCTCTATTGTAATCTCTCACAAACGACTTTTACCTCTCAATGTGTTTATGAGTACTGAAGTGTTTTGAAACAAGGCCCTAGACCCCCTTTATATAGGGTCTGCGAGGTAGGGTTTCCCCCTGAAAACCCTAGCTACCACCTTCCAAAAACCGTCACCAAAGCGCAACCCTAGCCGCCATCCGAAAGCGGCGGCAAGAAGACCCGAGGCACGACCGTGCCACGTGGCACGGTCACCCAGTGCCACATGGCACGACCGTGCCATATGGCACGGTGCCCCCGTGCCAATTTTCTGTCCCTCTCGTCTTCGGCTCTTCGTCTTGGCACGCCCGTGTCTGTGCAGCATGGGCTCCCCGTGCCGATACTCGAGATTTTTGGGCCATAAAACCCAACAATCTCCACCTTGGACCAAAATCTCCAGTCTTCAATTACCGTCGTCGTCGTCACACCCCAAGGGGTGATGCCCCCTAAGGGGCTATGCCCCGCAGGGCTTCTCAATGACTGTGAACTCCCACTAAGTCCAAGCAATGCTCGAACTTAGCTGTAGGTAGTGGCTTTGTAAGCATGTCAGCAGGATTCTCTGAGGTGTGAACTTTCTTCATCATTATTTCTCCTGCAGCAACTGTGTCTCGTACATAATGATATTTGACGCTGATATGCTTGGTCTTCGAGTGATAGGCATCATTCTTTGTCAGATGTATGGCACTCTGACTGTCAGAATATACCACAGTAGCAGATTGTGGTATTCCAAGCTCCATTACCAGTCCCCTTAGCCAGGTAGCTTCCTTTACCCCTTCAGTAGCAGCAATATACTCAGCTTCTGTTGTAGACAGGGCTGCAATAGATTGTAAAGACGCTTTCCAAGAGATGGCGCCCCCACACATGGTAAAGATGTACCCAGATATGGACCTCCTCCTATCCAAATCACCAGCATAATCAGAATCAACATACCCTACTACATCAGATGTAGCAGCCTTGTTTCTATCAAATACCAGCCCTTTCCCCACAGTTCCCTTTACATACCGTAGGATCCATTTTACACCCTCCCAGTGGTCCTTTCCAGGATTATGCATATATCTACTTACCACACTCACAGCATGTGATAAGTCTGGTCTGGTACAGACCATGGCATACATCAAACTCCCTACAGCACTAGAGTATGGTACATTGGACATTCTACTGATGTCCTCTTCTGTTTGCGGACAGCATTCCGCAGACAGTTTAAAATGTGCAGCAAGAGGGGTAGACACTGCCTTGCAGTCCCTCATTTTGAACTTGCTTAATACCTTCTCAAGATATTTTTCTTGAGACAAGTATAATTTTCCCTCCTTTCGATCCCTGTGAATCTCTATGCCCAGTATCCTTTTAGCTGCACCTAAGTCTTTCATTTCGAATTCCTTACTGAGCTGAGATTTTAGCATGCTAATCAGGGTTTTATCTTTAGATGCAATTAGCATGTCATCAACATACAGTAGTAGATATATAAAGGACCCATCACCATATTGTCTAAAGTATACACAATTATCATATCTACTACGTATGTAACCATTATCAATCATAAACGTGTCAAAACGTTTATACCACTGCCTAGGAGCCTGCTTGAGTCCATACAAGGACTTTTCCAACTTACATACCATGTGTTCCTTATCAGGAACAACAAACCCTTCAGGTTGCTTCATATATATCTCCTCTTCCAGCTCACCATGCAGGAAGGCTGTTTTTACATCAAGCTGCTCCAACTCCAAGTTAAACAATGTCACAATAGATAACAATAATCGAATAGAGGTGTGTCTGACTACAGGAGAGAAAACCTCATTGTAGTCTATACCTTCCCGTTGGTTGCAACCACGAACAACCAACCTTGCTTTCCACCTTGCATCCTCTACCCCAGGGATGCCCTCCTTCTTCTTGTATATCCATTTGGCAGTTAAGGCCCGTCGGCCTTTAGGCAGGTTACATAACTCCCAAGTCCCGTTTTTCTGCAGACTTTCCATTTCTTCTTGCATAGCCTGAATCCAGTTGGGTGAACTTGGGCAGGTGATGGCTTCAGTATAATTTGAAGGCTCAGTTCCTTCAGACACTTCCTCTGCAACGGAAAGTGCATATGCTATCAGCCCTTCATCATCGTTGTACCGGGCCGGTCTCCTGATCTCCTGCGAGGACGATCACGTGCTATAGAGTGCTCAACCTCCTCCTGAGGTTGATTAGTGCTGATAGCCCCAGGCTCAGTGACCTGGACTTCCCTCATAGCTCCACCTTGAGCTGTAGCAGTCTCCAGCTCCACCTCCATGTTGGTGTCTTGCTGAGTTCCTGCACCAGTAGAAGGAACAGCAGCATTCTTTCCAGAAGATAATATATCAGACTCATTGAAAGTAACATCCCTACTTTGTATTACTTTCTTAGAATCAGGACACCACATACGATATCCCTTAGATTCACTAGCATACCCCAAAAACATACATTTAACTGCTCTAGGTGCTAGTTTTCCCTCATTTACATGAGCATACACAGGACACCCAAATACCCTGAGATTAGAGTAGTCAACAGGATTACCTGACCATACTTCTTCTGGAATCTGAAACTCAATGGAGGAGTGTGGTGATCGATTCACCAGGTAGCAGGCCGTAGAAATGGCCTCAGCCCAAAACGCTTTGCGATCCCAAAGCCCAGCAGTTGAAAGCAAACACCGTGCTTTCTCTAACAATGTCCTGTTAATTCGTTCTGCGACCCCATTCTGTTGTGGTTTCCCGACCAAGGTTTTATGCCTGGCTATGCCGTTTGCTGTGCAGAACTCTTCAAACTCAGATTCAACAAACTCCAGGCCATTATCAGTCCTGAGTTTCTTGATCCTTTTGCCAGTCTGGTTCTCAACCAGAGCCTTGAATTTCTTGAACATTGAGAATGTCTCGTTTTTCTGTCTCAAGAAATACACCCAAACCTTTCGTGAGAAATCATCAATAAATGTTAACATGTAACGCTTACCTCCCATCGAAGGTACCTTAGAGGGACCCCACAAATCAGAATGGATGTAGTCCAGGACCCCCTGAGTACGGTGACTAGCCTTTGAGAAACTTACCCTTTTATGTTTCCCAAATACGCAGTGATCACAAAAATCCAACTTACCCGTACTAGCGTTACCAAGACAACCTTTCTTACCCAGAATGGTCATCCCTTTCTCACTCATATGGCCCAATCTCATGTGCCATAGCCTCGTGTCATCTGTCGTACCCACTACAGCTACGCCTGTAACTGTAGCTCCTTGCAGAATGTAGAGACTTCCCTGCTTCAATCCCTTCATCATCACCATGGCTCCCTTAGTTACCTTTAGGACACCATTCTCCATAACAATCCTGCAACCATTAGTCTCAAGAGTACCCAAAGAGATCAAACAACGAGTCATATCAGGAATATGTCGCACTTTAGACAAAGTTCTAATAGTGCCATCATGGTTTTAATCTGAACTGTACCTATCCCTGCAACCTTGCATTCAGCATCGTTGCCCATAAGTACCACCCCAGAATCCACAGGTTCATAAGTTACAAACCAATCCCTATGAGGACACATGTGGAACGTGCAACCAGAATCTAAAACCCAATTAACATCCACTCCTCTCCCAGAAGTGGTAGCTAACGAAGTAGCAAGCAGTACATCCCCATCAGACTCAGACTCTACTACACAATCAGCTGTAGCAGTTTTCTCCTTTTCCTCATTCTTTTTCTTTAATTTCCAGCAATCAGCTTTGATGTGACCCAATTTGTTGCAGAAGTGGCAGGTTTTATTTGCATGAGGATTCCGTGATTTAGAACGGCCCTTTTTCTTGTTACCATTCCCCTTTTTCTCTGTTGTCCTACCCCTGACAGCCAGTCCCTCACCCGGATCAGCATGAATGTCATGGTCAAACTTTTTTTTAGACAGTAGGTTGGCCTTGACATCCTCAAATGATATAGTATCTGAATTACTATATAACATAATTTCTTTAATGTGTTTGTATGAAGGGGGTAGTGAGACAACAAGTAGAATAGCTTTATCCTCATCATCAATTTTAACGTCCAAGCTTTCTAGATCCACTAGAATTGAATTAAACTCATTCAGATGTTTTTGGACGGGCGTACCTTCAGCCATACGACAGGTATACAACCTTTCTTTCAGCCTGATCTTATTAGCTAGACTTTTCGTCATATACAACTCTTCTAGGCGAGTCCAAAGGTCAACAGCAGTTACCTTATCAAGTACCTCTCGCAGAACGTGAGGTGCCAGGCACAGTTGTATGGCTGAAACCGCCTTCAACTCCAATTCCTCCCATTCGTCCTCCGTCAGCGACCCACGCCGCTTCTTCTGTTCTTCAGCCCATTGCTCATCTGTTGTCTTTTCAGGTTTGACATGAGGTCCCTTCAGGACCTTCCACAACCCGTGCTGGATGAGAACCGCTCTCATCTGCACCTTCCAGAGATTAAAGCTAATCTCCCCGTCGAACTTCTGAATGTCTACCTTCATGATTGAAGACATCCTAAACCAAAGCTCTGATACCACTTGTTAGGATTAATATCAGAATAACAGTATAGCGGAAGCGATAGGATGCAATAGAAAATCAGAAATTCAACCAATCACAAACAACAGAACAATAGGAAGAGAACAAGAACACAGGAATTTAACGTGGAAAACCCAATGTGGGAAAAACCACGGACGGCGACAGCACCAGAACAATTCACTATGAGCAGGAAAGTACACCACGATCACAATCACCTCAGTGATTCGATCAAAGAGCAGAATTACAATCTCTCTATTGTAATCTCTCACAAACGACTTTTACCTCTCAATGTGTTTATGAGTACTGAAGTATTTTGAAACAAGGCCCTAGACCCCCTTTATATAGGGTCTGCGAGGTAGGGTTTCCCCCTGAAAACCCTAGCTACCACCTTCCAAAAACCGTCACCAAAGCGCAACCCTAGCCGCCATCCGAAAGCGGCGGCGAGAAGACCCGAGGCACGACCGTGCCACGTGGCACGGTCACCCAGTGCCACATGGCACGACCGTGCCATATGGCACGGTGCCCCCGTGCCAATTTTCTGTCCCTCTCGTCTTCGGCTCTTCGTCTTGGCACGCCCGTGTCTGTGCAGCATGGGCTCCCCGTGCCGATACTCGAGATTTTTGGGCCATAAAACCCAACATCTTTCGTCATTAATGGTGAACCATGGGGTCTAGTGAAGGTGGGAGGCGGATTACACAAGGTGACCCAATCTCACCTTTTCTTTTCTTGTTTTGAGTAGAAGGGCTCTTGTATTTATTGAGTAATCTCATTCATGGGTACAGAGTTTGTTGAAAGGGGCCTTGGGTCTCTCACTTACTGTTTGCTGATGACTATTATTTTTTGCTCAGCTAATGTGGATGAGGTACAACAAGTGAGCACTATTCTGAAGGCTTATAAGTTGGCCTCTGACCAGCAAGTAAATCTCTCAAAGTCTAGTGTGATGTTTGGGAAAGGGTATTCCTCAGAGGCATAAGGATGATATTTCAATTACACTTGATAGTCGGGAAGTACTATCTCATGAGAAGTATCTTAGATTGCCTACTAGGATTGGGAGACTGAGAAAAAAGCCCTTTATGCCTATTAGAGATTGTATTTGTAAGAGGATAAAAGCCTAGATGGAGAAAAATATTTCATGTGCGAGTAGAGAAGTGCTCTTAAAGGCAGTTGCCAGGCCATTCCTGCCTATGCCATAAGTGTGTTCAAATCCCTTGTGACTTCATTCAAAGCATTCAAGTTACTTCAACCAATTACTGGTGGGGTCATGATGAGAAGGTTCATAAAATTCGTTGGGTGGCTTGCGAGAAAATTTGCAAAGGTAAACCAGAAGGTGGTCTGGAATTTTAGGATATGGAGGCCTTTGACACTGCATTGCTTGCCAAACAAGTTTTGAGAATCATGCATGTCAAACAATCTCTGGTTTATCGGGTCCTGAATTCTAAATATATTTCCCTATGGAGGGGATGCTTGATGCAGGGTTAGGGATAAAGCCTAGCTTTATGCGGAGAAGCCTACAAGGGCCTATTTGGGTGGTGAAAAGAGGTTCAAAGTGGATTGTGGGAAATGGCTGCTGCATTAACGTATGGGAGTCTAAGTCCCAAAGATGTTAAAAGTTGTATCCCCAATCAGACTGGAGGTGAGGTTGTTGAGGGTGTGTGATTTGATTGACTCTGAGGTAGGAGAATGTAAAATGAGACTTATTGGTAGCCTTTTCTTACCAGTTGATGCTAAAGTTATTAAGTCTATCCCATTATGCCATTTTTAGCCACATGACAGGTTTCCCTGGCACCTTTTATCGGCAAAGGAGGTTACGGTTAAAATCATTTATCAAGTGCTTTGGCAACCCAAGGGCATGGTTGAGCCAGGGTGCAGTAATGACAATAGGAAAGTGTTTTGGAAGAAGTTGTGGAGTCTTGCTATCCCGTCTAGACTGAAAATGTTTGCATGAAGGGCTTCTTCAAATGTTCCTCCGTCTGATGCTGCTATTGCCGAAAGCGTGAAAAATTTTTAAGGCTAGGTATTCTAGATGTGATGCATTGGTAGAGCCAAATAGTCATTCGTTGTTAGAATGCAACTATGCTAAAATGATTTGGGAGAAATCCCCGTTTAAGAAATCGGTGTTGCAGAAGAGGTTTGGTAATATTGCTGATGCTATTGACTTAGTTCTAAGGGGTGAGGAAGACAAAGTGGGAGAGTTTATTGGTTTTCTTAATGAAACGTTTAGAATATTAGAAATGAACGAGTTTTTAAATTGGTTGAGTTATCTCCAAGTTTTGTTGTGACCAAGGCCTTGGACTTTTTGATGGAGTTTTGGGCAGCAAATGAGAATCTTTAACCTGCAAGCTCAACAGCCTAGTCTACATAGGTGGTTTCAAGGCCCAATTTCCTTAGGGTTAATTTTGACGGGGATAAACTGGGGGAATGGGGAAGATGTGGGATGTGATGGGAAGGGACTCTAATGGTGGTGTGGTGTTTACAACTATTCAGCAAGGCAGTGGTTTCCATGGGCCTAATATTGAGGAAGCAGCAGCATGTCTCTTTGCTATTCAATTGGCATGGAATTCTGGACCTCGGCGGATTATGGTGGAGGGTGACTTTGCTAGCGTGACCTCAAAACTAAAGAATAAGTCTAGACTTAACTCTGCTTTTGGTTTTATTTTAGAAAATTTTAGCTTTTCTTAGACGTTTAGATTTTTGTAGTTTTGCACATGTGAAGAGGATAGAGAATAGGGTGGCTCGCACGCTTGCTCATCTCCAACCATATGACCTAGCTTTTAGGGAATGGGTTGAGGTTGGTCTAAATATGCTTATGAAGTTTTGGTGCTTTAAATTTCTTATCTCCATCTCCTGTAGGTCGCAACACTGCTCATGCTCCAATCTATCCTTCAGGTTTCTCTCTTTGCTTTTGGTTTAATGTAGCATGCTATGTTTTCTGGTGTTGTTTGTTTGGCATTATAGATTTGGTTGGTTAAACAATTGTAAGACTAGTGAAACAGTTAGTCAAACCCTAAGTCCAGGAAATGAAACCTCTTGCGATTTTTCACCAGATAGAAAAAGGGGAAAAGATAAAAAATTTTGATAAACAAAGCGAACGAGGGAGAACATTAATTGGAAAATAGGGGAACTTTGGAAGGGGGAATTACATGGCTAATGAAACAACGATTGAGTTGGGCTTAAATTCAGATATGTCTACTGTGAACCCTGAAGTGTGTTTGGTAGTGCATGCATTCAAACTTTTTTCTTAACTAGCACTTCCAAATGGGAAGAGAGCAGAAAAGCAATTACTTAGATGAAAGCCATTAATGCTATTTCAAATTGCAAAATTCCACTTTCTTTTTACATTCTTTGTATTTCACAAAGTTAATGCTTGTGTTCGAGGCACTGTATATTCACCAGGGGTGAGAGGAATGGAGGGAGCGACAGATTGGAAAAGGTCACAACTAACAACACAATAGAGAACCAACCCACAATCCAATCAAGGATGTTCCTTTAGCATTGCACAGAATTGATGATTTTGTAGCTTTATCTCATTAACAATTATTTTATAGCTTTGTCTTGTTGTTAATGACTCTGACATAATTGCAATTGCTTGTCCTTTGAAACAGGATAAATTCTATTTCGAACCTCAAGATTTGGCGTCAATAATTTTTTGAACTCACCTTAGAAATGTTTTTCTAGTCCATTTGGTGCATATAATTTCTAGAACGAAACATGTCAAAACTAACTTTTTAAATTGCAAAAAGCGCCCTAAGTTTTTAAAATTTTCATTTTTAACCCCAATCTTTAAAAAACTTACTTTCGAAAAATTTAATTTTCTGCATGTGCTTTTCTACTCATATGTACCACTCAAAGCCCCTTTCAAATGGCATTAGAGCCACGTGACCAAAAATAATTAAGATAATTAATAATTAATAAGTTAATGAATTATGCTTAATGCTAGAATCATCACCTAATTGCCTTGCCTCGAATTATGCGTAAATTGTTCACTCACCAGAAGGAACCACTTCAGTAGCACTCTAATTAAACTATATCACTGATAGAGTTTCAGAATTAAAAGCTGAATTAGCAAAAATTAAGACTGAAGTCAAGGAGATTAAGAAGCAATTATTTGTAATCCATCTTTCTTTAGTCAATGAAATCAAACACGGTGGAAAATCGAATTTAAATATTAGTACTTCATTTTAGCACAAGTATCCTTTCCAAAATCCAAAAACCAAAAATTCATTTCCTTTGCATGATATAAAAATCTAAAAAGAAGTAGGAGAAAAATTAGTTGAAAAATCATCTGAAAAGGCGGAGAAAGAAGAAGAGGATGGAGTATGAGCAATATAATTTTGACGAACTACCGGATATGTTTGAGAAATAACAAAATTCAGAAGAATTAAACAAAATCATGGGCGCAATTATTGACAAGTAAGATATATTAACTGATGATAATGAAGAGATAAATAATGTCTAGTTAGAAGAAGGAATATATCAGCAAATGAACCTAATTAAGTTAGAAGATCTTAATGTGGTATCTTTAGAAGAAATTAGAAAGAAACTGGATAAAAAATATGGTAAAATGATATTTGATGACGAGATTAACGAGATTGGAGAATAGCTTAACACAGATGAAATTAAATCGAATCTAGTTAACAATGTAGTTCCTAAATCTGAGAAATTTGGTAAACCTTTTACAAGAAATACCCATTTTATGAGGTACAGGTACGTTTCAGTAGGACGTACAACTAACTTTTCCTCTGGGTTTATCCCAAGAAAAACTACGACCTTTGAAAAAGTTGGCCTTACCATAATTAGCCAAACCGGATGTATCTTAAACATCAATACAGCCTGTAATAGAGAAGAAATATTTGAGCATTGTAAAAAAGAAATGACTAGTGTCTTAAATTTAAATACCACATGAACGGCAGGAAATTTCTTGATTTATATTGAATATAGTTTTTCTAGCATTATAGCTGACTTGTATGATTCATTAAATGAAGATGATAAAAATGCATTAAGAATTATGGAATCACCAACTACAATATTCAAAAATTTATATAAGAAAATCGAAACTGAGTTTATCGGAGCTAAACTTGATTCTGAAGAAAAAAATAAGAGAATGACAAAGAAAGATTAATATATAGAGTTATGAGATATGAGATATCTAGAGAATTATATTGCTGAATTTAGTCAATATTATTGCAAAATTGAGAATACTGAAACTAATCTTGGTATGTTCTATGATAAATTTTCATATCTGATAAATTCTATAATTAATGAAAAATACGTTGCATGGTTTGAAAGAGTGAATGTCATCGAAACCTTGGTTCAAGAATCTTTTATTTAAGAAAATGGATCAACGATCAATGTTTTAATCTCCAAAAGCAAACGAAAATTAAGAAGTAATTTCTAACTTGTTGGGATTCACCTCACCAATGGGAAAAGGAACCTGAAAGGAGAAGAAAAGAAAATTCTATAAGGAAAAGAGCTTTAATAAGCAAAGGGGAGATAACTTTAGAAGAAAATATTATAACAAACCAAGCCCTAAAAAATGAAGGTTTTTTAGGAAAACGGCTTATTGTCCTATAGCGAAAAACAACTGCGAATGCTAGACATGCGGATAAGTAGGACATTATGCTAACAAATGCAAAATAGGAAGAATAATAAGCTTATTGAAACTCTAGATAGCTTAAACTACTTTGAGCTTAGTGAGGAAGAGGCACTAGACTTAACCGTAAATAACAATGAAGAAATTGTAAAAATTATACTAGAAGATGAGTATGAAGAAAATGATTATGAAGAAATCAGTCATATGATGGAAAGTAACTCGATTAGCTTAGGCTATCTTCAAGGAAAAGAGTTTGTTGTAGATAATGATAATGAAGAAGTCAAAGGAGATTGGATCTTTTCCACAATTCAGAAAGACATGATCTATATAAAAAGCCCATCTTTCAATTAAAAAGCAAATACGTATGTGAAATAATAAAAGGAGATCTAGAAATCAAGGACTGTGAGTATAATATGGGAAAAGTTAATCTTATTAATTGGGAAAATATCCTTAAGCATAACAATGAGAAGAAACACATGTATATCTATGTTGGAAGTGTCCAAGTTTAAATTACTCCATTACAATAGTATGGGAAAGATATTGATCTTTATACTTTACTTTGTGATATCAGACATACCAAATTTAATAATCAAATTATTACAGGGATTAAGACTAATTTATATAATGGATCAATGGGATTCAATTGTATGCCTGGATATTATGTTAGTCTAAAAGATGAATTTGCTAAAAACTTCCTATTTCTTAAGATAAAAACAATTGGAATGGACATGAAAAGAGGAGGATATCCATTGAGGATATTTTAGAAAATTATCTAAAAATTAGATAATACAATAGATCCAAAAATTAAGGTGATAATGATAGATGTAGAAAAATTTAAAAGTTCTACCGTAATGCAAAGGATTCAAAGGATAAAGCCCAATCCACATAAGATAAAAATTGATAGATCATGGATATCTAACTTTGTTAATCCTACTAAAATCAATAAGAAAAACGTGATAAAAATTGATGAGAATGGTAAAATGACCATCAAACCCCAATTATTAATAGACCTGACAAACGGATCATTCAGTTTTGGTATGGAACGGGTTAAATTTGGGTCGGATCATATTTTGGATCAAGCGATATTTTGGGTTAGTTCAGTTTGGGTCGGGTGAACTTCAGTTCGGGTTGACTTCGAGTCAACTAATTTTTTGTCCAATAAACTTATCATGCAAAAATGAGCAACTTTTGTTGGAAATTTCAACTCAAGAATTGATATGTGCTTAAAGTGTACATCATTTTAGGGTCATTTTGCTGCATTTTTTAAGGAGAATTACGTATTTTATGTTATAATTTATATTCATATTATCGTTTTATGCTTGAGTATGGTTCTTTGGTAACTTTTGCAGCATTTTAGAACATTTGAGCCAACAATTGACCTTTATTTGAATGCATACTGGCTACCACAGAGGTATCCCAAGTCACTATGCCCATGGAAGGAAGAAAAAACAGAAGAATGTTGGGACCAGAGCTGACCACGGTTGGTCCATGGTAATGCCCATGGTCCATGGTGGCCTCATTTCCCCCAAGATTGTTTGTTTTCTCACGATTTTTTGACTTCCTAGCGGTTATTATTGCATTATTACGTGTGGCTGTTCGACTTTGAAGAGTTTCGCTACAAAAGGCATTGTTTGCATCCTCATTTTCACATCCCATCCCATTCCACTCTCCACCCCTACCATCTAGTTAGAATTTAGATTAGATTAGAGAAAGTTGAGAGCAAGTTGAAGGTGAAGATTGCAAGGATTCCAGATTGGGTTTGCAGCGGTGGTTCAAACGTGCATCGGCTAAGAAATTCCTCTCCCTTCTCCTCTCTTTTCTCTTTATATTTTTATGCTTTCATATTATTATTGATTTTTACGTTAAGTTTTGGATTGTTAATCTTGAAATTGAGTTGAGTTGTTGTGATCGAATCAATTCTTATTTTGATCTAAAAGTACTTTGGATTTGTTGGATTTATTCTATTGAATCTTAGACGTTGAATTGCTAGTAAGAAACTCGATCAATTTCTTGGTTATTTTAGACATTTGGTGAAGAACTAAAAGATGAAGTAGATGTTGGAAAACTAAAATTCGACTTAAGTGAGTGGGATCTTGAGAAAGACTCATTGTTTAAGAAACCCGTAAATTTGATAATTGCATTCTTAATGATCTTAGATTAATCAAAAACCCTTGAGAAATTATAGTTGATTAGATTTAAGAATTTCATTCCATCTTAAAAGAGGGGTTCAATAATTCGATTATCGATTTGGGAATTACCCATCTAAAGAAGAGCGCCTGAATAATTCATGAGTTTGAAAATTACTTGATTTGATTAAATTCCTTAATTGTTTACCTATTAGATTAGATAAGTAGCATAGTTAAATTTCAATCTCAAATTTGGATTCGCTTAGGTTATCTTGACGGAACATAATCTAATAGCTTGACCTAGCCTTTGTGGGATCGACCTTGATTTGGTACAACGCCACTATGCACTTGCGGCTTATCAAGTTTTTAGCGCCGTCGCCAGGGAATAGTGTCAAATATTGGGTTTTCTCGTTAGGTTTGACTAAGTATTTTGCTTTTCTTTGGGAAAAAAACCCAAAAAAATTGAAAATTAGAAAAAAAGAGAAAAAAATTTGAAAGAAAAAAAACAATGGCAATTTTCCATTTTTCCCAATTCAAGCATGAATTATTTTGAAAGTATTTTAAGCATTTGCATGTCTTTCTTGCTCAATGTGGTTATTGTGTGGGTAAATAAAAAATTTTAGACATTGTTGATGAGGGTGTGAATAGCAAAACCCGTATTCATTTCGAGTATTGGGGTTTTCATGGTCAAAATTTTGATGAGGCATGGTATTCACTTGAGTGGATTGCTTGGGATTCATTTAAATTTGAGAAGGCTAGTTGTATTTCTAGATATTTATTTACTGATCCTTGTGCATTTTATTGTAAATCTTATTATGTTTCTTCTTGGTGTGACTTATGTAATTCTTCAGGTCATGATATTGATTCATGTTCTTATTATTAATAGGCGATAAATTGTCCTATTTATGTGCCTCTTTCACTCACTTTTAGCTCGTATAATAACTTAATCTTTAGGATTTTTGCTTGTTTTATTTATATTTTGTAGGAAATAACTCCAAATCAAGTAAACGTTACGAAAAGGAGCGAAGACGGGACAAAGCAAAAAAAAAAAACAGCAAAAACCGGCAAAAAGGGACGAACTGGGGGCCGAACCACCGTGCCAGAATTTTGGCACGGTGGGGCCGTGCCACCTTGGCATGGTCGTGTCCCCGGGGCCTGTCGTCCAATTTCGCGATTTTCTATTTAAACCCTCTACGGGCATTTTTGCAAGGGGTTGCTCGGGGGTTCTTCTATGTAATTTTTAGGGTAGTTTAGTCTAGGTTCTAACTAATAAAAACCCCATTGAAGGGATTAGATTAGGATTATATTCGATTAATTTTGGATTCAAGTACTTGAATTTGAAGTTCCTTCGCATCAATCCATAAGTCTTCTCCTCTCTCTCTTTTTATTTCAATTGCGTTCTTATTTGTTCTTGTTTTGATTATGTTAGTTAGAGTGCATGTAGTTTATATGTTTAGTTTTCATTGTTGATCCTTGTTTTATTTGGTTGCAATATTAGATTAGTTGCTTTCGCTTTCCCCCATTCTCATGCTTGTTATGTTCTCCGTTAGTTTAGGTTTAAGTTTGGATTTTTGTGTTTTGTTGATGATTAGTTGATAGATTTTGTGGGCTTGGATTGCGATTAGCCTCTTGATGGCTAATTAATCTTGTTTTTGGCCTAAACATACCCAAATCTATGCTTAGAACTTAGAGTTTTCCCTCACGCCCACCAAGTGTTCGATGAAATGCATGAGAGAGCTTTCATCCATATTTTTGGGCGATTGACTTATGCTGAAAGGTGAGGTCAATTTGCTAGTGTGGAAGAGGGAATAGCCGAGTTCGGGACATGAAAATAGCACTCAATCCAAGCTAGGTCCGAGGGTTGCTAATTTTATGATCTAATTAGGCTAACCCCATAAAAATAGATGGGTAGGCAAATTAGACTAGCTCATGACCCTTGAGAGAGGGCTTAGGTGGTCTTTGATGGAGCAACCGACCATCTCTTGTTCATAGTGTACTTTGGGTAGGTTAGGACTTGTCTTAATTAGTTGGTTCGTTATTTGGCGAAGTTGTAAATCCAAGTCCCTTTTTGTTTATTTATTTTAGTAGTTTAGCCTTTCTTCCCTTCATTCTCTGTTTGGCCTGAATTGATACGCTTGAGTTAGCTTTGGTAATTGAAAACCCAACTCCCTGTGGAATATGACCCGTACTTGCCTGTTATTAGCTACAACTACACCGTGCACTTGCGGTACATGTTAAGACTATCAATTATGCATGTTATGCTCAGACTTTATATCACCCTAGGACAATATTGATGTTGTCTTGACCTTACCTAATTCATCCTTTCCTTTAGCTCAGTGCATGGAGCTCGAGGTGGGTGAGCCTTTTGGGTCAGTTGCTAGGTTTATTGATGCATATTTTGGGTCGGAAGATATTTTTGATGAAGTGCATGATTTAGATAAGACTCCTTTAGAGGGGTCAAGTGATGTGTTTATGCATAATGAGTCTCCTAGCCTTGGTTTTGATGATAATGTTCTCCCTAATCCCCTTGATCATTCTGTGTTTCACCTATTTGTTCATTACTCTCTCCTTCCCCTAAGTATTATGTTGATAATCATATGATTTGTGGTGCTAATGTTGATTTGGGCTCTGTGGATAACATGTTTAATATGCTTGGTGGAAGTGTTGATAATTTTATGTCCCTAGGTTACTTAAGAGAGTATGATCTCTCTATCGACCCTTATAGTATATGCCTAGTGAATACACCTGAAAAAATCATGTGGAATACTTTTTTTGATTTCTCTTTTGATTTTTCTATGGCGTTTGGTTTATTAAAGAGAGCACGGGCTTTCTTTGTTATGTTCATCTTCATGCTTTCTTACAGCCAAGCTTGTGAGTCGTATGTTGCGGTGTTTGACAAGATTTTACGGACCTTGTCTACGTCTGATTTAATACGCCAAGTCTTGAAGTTGTGATGGAGTGGTTGATGCTCCATGTGGCCCATATTGCGAGGAGGCCTTAGCTTAGGTGCATCCAGTACCTAACCTAGTGAGCTCGTTATGTTGCATTTCCTTTCCCTTCTTTTACTTTCTTTCTTTTGAATAATAATGCTTTATTTAAGCATGGGGGAACGGTAGCTTGATGTTTTTCATTTTGGTTTTTAGTTTGCATGCTTGTTAGAGGATGTAGGTTTAGGTTTCCTTTTTGTTTGAAATAATGTGTTGCATTTAGTTGCGTTTAGGTTTACATATAGGATTGCATAAAGCGATAGTGTCGATTGGTTTGAAATAACCTTCAACCATGTTTTTGTTAGGCAAAATAGCTTTCATGAGCTTGAATAACTTTTGATGTGTTATCCCTTTTGGTGCTAAAATTTTTGAAGGTTTTGTGAATATTTTTTTGATTTGACCCCTATCTTGATTGAGAACTTTGTTACCCTATAGAGTCCTTAGCACTAATGTTGGTACATGAGAGTCATTTTGCAAGTTTAATGAGACTTTGGTAGATATTCTGTGAGATCTTGAGCCTTATTTAGACTAATTTATTAAATTTAGTCTTTTGCTCATTTGTGTGTGTTACTCTTCCATGTTGCATCTCTAGAACTTGCTTTAACTCTTATTCAAGATCACATTTAGCATGTATGTTAGGCGATATGATTGGGGCATTTTTTGAATTTATGAGCTACATTAACCAAATAGCCATCCTTTTTATGATTTATCCCTTGCTACCCCCATTGAACCTTGACCTTTCTTTTTCTTGATGCAAACCTATAAAATTGAACCTTGGCCGATTATATGTTCTACCCTTTTTAGCCAAGCTCATAGAGTTTCGTTAGTGAATGGGAGTAGTTAGTGGATATCAATGATGTTGTTGTTGGGTGTGGTTTATTTGTATGCCATGAGGGATTTATTCGATATTTTCCTTAGTGTTATTTGGGTTGAATTTTATGAGTTGTTAGAAACAGTGTTGAAAAGTGCACAATTTCTCTTGCCATAATCCTTCTCTTATCAAAAAAAAAAAATGAAAAAGAGGAAAAAAAGCAAAATAAAAAAAGAAAATTAAGAAGAAGAAAAATGTTGAAAGAAAAAAAAAAAAAGAGAAGCAAAAATAATGCAAAGATTTGGTATAAATTTTATATTTCAACACTTTTTCGCATACTCGACCAACTCGGGGTTATTTTGTATATTTGAGACGTATTGCTACTTGGTGTGAGGAGTATTTTTTGTGAAAAATTGGGTGAAAATGATTCATACTCATAGTCTTTAGTTTTGAGCTCCACAAATCCTAACAAATTTGTTCCCTTCTTACCTTACCCGTACCCCCATTACAACCTTATCAAAGTTCTCATGATTGTCTAGCAAGTATTGATATTAGTAGTGGAGAATTTGAGAGCCTTGGTAAGCATATGGTAGATTGCATCTTTGGAATGAGTCTTGAGTGAATCTATGCTATATTTCAAACACATGAGTGGGAGTGTTCCACATTTCCCAAAAGTGAGGCTTTACCTGTCTATTTAGCTCTACCATTCCATGTGCTTGCATGACATGCTTTGTGGTTCTTTGGGGGTGACCAAGTTCGATATCGAGCTTGTGGTCTCATACTTTTTCGAAAATATTCATCTTCTTCTAATTTTGAAATGTTTCATGCACTACTTGAGGTTGTCGTTGATTGGCATTCTTGCTTGTGATATCCTATAAATTGCCCACTTTAAGGAGGTTATTAACCTTTTTGAGTCCTAGATGCATCTCCCTTCTCGGTTTTCTCTAGTGTTTGCTTAAGGACAAGCAACTGTTTAAGTATGGCGGAATTAGATAAATGCTTAAAGTGTACATCATTTTAGGGTCATTTTGCTGTATTTTTAGGGAGAGTTATGTACTCTATGTTATAATTTATATTCTTATTCTTGTTTTATACTTGGGTATGGTTCTTTGGTGAGTTTTATAGGATTTTATACCATTTGACCCAGCAATTGACCTTCATTTGAGTGCATATTGGCTACCACGGAGGTACCCCCAGTCACTATGACCGTGGAAGGAAGAAAGAACATAAGCATGTCGGGACCAGAGCTGACCACGATTGGTCTGTGGTGGCCTCATTTCCCTTAAGACTATTTGTTTTCTCATGATTTTTCAACTTCCTAGCGGTTATTATTCTATTATTACACGTGGTTGTTTGACTTCCAGGAGTTTTGCTGTAAAAGGGGTTGTTTGCATCCTCATTTTCACATCCCATCCCATTCCACTCTCCATCCCACCATCTGGTTAGAATTTATATTAGATTAGAGAGAGTTGAGAGCAAGTTGAAGGTGAAGATTGCAAGGATTTCAGATCAGGCTTGCAACGATGGTTCAAGCCCGCATCGACAGAGCAATTCCTCTCCCTTCTCTTTTGTTCTCTTTTCTCTTTATATTTTTATGCTTTCATATTATTATTGATTTTTATGTTAAGTTTTGGATTGTTAATCTTGGAATTGAGTTGAATTGTTTTGATTGAATCAATTCTTGTTTTGATCTAAAAATGTTTTGGATTTATTGGGTTTATTCTGTTGAATTTTAGACGTTGAATTGCTAGTAGGAAACTCGATCAATTTCTTACTTGTTTTAGGCATTTGGTGAAGAATTAAAAGGTGAAACTAAATGTTGGAAAACTAGGATTCGACTTAAGTGAGTGTGATCTTGAGAAAGACTCACTATTTAAGAAACCCCTAAATTTAATAATTACATTCTTAATGATCTTAGATTAATCAAAAATCCTTGAGAAATTGTAGTTGATTAGATTTAAGAATTTTATTCCACCTTGAAAGAGGGGTTTAATAATTTGATTATCGGTTTTGGAATTACCTATCTAAAGAAGAAGTGTTTGATTAATTCTTGACTTGGAAAATTACTTGATTTGATTAAATTCCTTGATTGTTTACATATTAGATTAGATAAGTAGCATAATAAAATTTCATTGTCAAATTTGGATTGGCTTCATTTATCTTGACGGAATATAACCCAATAGCTTGGCCTAATCTCTATGAGATCGACCTTGATTTGCTACGATGCCACCGTGGGCTTGCGGCCCTGTTAGGTATGATTTTGTTTGGATCAATTCGGGTTTCAGGTCTACTTTCAGATGAGCATATTTCGGATGTGGGGTTGGGTATAGGTTCAGGTCATTCGGTTCCAGTTTCGCATCTTGGGTCAATTTTTCCATGTTTAATTATTGAGAAGTATGAGTGCATGATCAAAATGAAATGAATAATCTTCATCAGTTAAAGAAAAGCTTAAAAAATATGATACAATTAGTATGACCAGTGAAATGAGTAGAATGAACTTTGAACCTGTAAGACACAGTGTTGACCGAAGTATGAGTCTATATAGAAAGTCATCAAGTACAAAACAAGAACTGTTAGTGAACCAATCTATGAAGATGAATTAGTCAAGAACATGACTATAGAGATATGTTATGAAGTTACCAAAACGAATCCTAATAGCATCTATATCCCAATAAAGGTATGTTTAGAGAGATATAATAAATATGAATTAGCATCCACATAGATAGTGGTTATTAAATATGCTTTGGAAAAGGGTGTTATCTCCTAAATTTATGTGGAAAAAACCAAGAATTCTTTATAGGTAAGGATAGCTGATAATAGCATTATGAGCCACAATGAAGCAATAGGAGGATTATCTATAGAATTAGGAGGAGTTCAATGCATTATACCATTTCTATGGGCTACTGATCAACCCTCTCATGATATGATTATTGGAAATAATTTTCAGAGATTATATTCTCTATGCACACAGATCATAAACTAGATAATATTCATAATTAATGGTCACTTAGTTCCTATTAAAAAATTAAGTAAGGCTTACACGCATTAGAAAATTGAATTTACACGCAACCAGCGTGGTGAGAAGGTAATATCGGTATAAAGAGAGGTAGCATTAACAATTTTATTACTCGAGTTATCTATTAAAGAGCAGATTGTAGAACAACAAGAAAAATTATGCAAAGAACTCTACTCTGATAATCCACTAAAGTTTTGGGATAAAGATAAAATATTTGCTAAAATCACTCTATTGAACCCCAATACTATTATCTGAGTCAAACACATGGTGTATACACACCACGATATCTAGGAATTTGACAAACAAATCAAAGAACTTTTGGATAAAAGATTATTAAGAATAACAGAGACCTCACGCCAGTCCCACTTTCACGGTAAAAAATTATGCTTAAAAAAAGAGAAAAAATAAGAATGGTAATCAATTACAAAACAATTAATGATAATATTGTCTTTAATTGTTATTATATTCCTAATGAAACAGTCCTTTTTAATAGAATTGAAGAAGCCTCTTGGTTCTTGAAAATGGATTGCAAAAGCTGATACTGCTAGATAAACATGGATGAAAAAATCATTCCTTTAACTGCATTTAGCACCTACAAGGACATTATGATGAAGACTAATGCCATTTGATCTAAAGAATGCACTTCAAATATTCCAAAGAAGAATGGATAAGATCTTTAAAGATCTTAATCATTGTTGTTTAGTTTACATCGATGATATCCTTGTATTTTCCAAAACCATAGAACAGCACAAAGATGATATATTAGTTGTCAACCAAAGATGCACTGATCACGGTACTATATTTGGTAAAAACAAGTGCATTTATGCTGAACATGAGATTGAGTTTTTAAGCCTAGAGATAAAAGTTGGGCAAATTATTCTGTAAAAGTATATTTTGGAAAAAATAGAAAATTTTCTTGAATGATTGAGGATAGAAAGCAGTTAGAAAGGTTTCTTGGATACCTTACCTATACTTTAGATTTCATTAAAGATTTAGCTAAACTAAGAAAACTATTGCAGCAGAAACTCAAGAAAGAAGTAAGTTGGGCATGAACCCCTAGTGATTCAAAGATTGCTCAAAACTTCAAAAAAATGTGTAAAATCTTCATGCTCTTAATTTGCCTAATAAAAGAGATGATTTAATTCTTGAGCCAACAATGAGCAATGGGGTACGGTACTTAAAATCAAAGAAGGAGAACAACTATGCAAATATTACAATGGAAGTTTTTATAAAGTAGAATGCAACTATTCTACAATGAAAAAAGAAATCCTTGCAGTCATAAGAGGAATCAAAAAGTTCTTAATCTTTTTAGCCCCAAAACCTTTTCTTATTCAAACTAATTGCAAAGGAATGCTTGGTTTTATGAAAACAAATTCATTAAATATGCAAGCGCAAGGGTGGCTCTTGTGTTGGCAATCATTGCTTAATCAATTTTCCTTCTCTATTGTACATATACAGGGATTGAAGAACTCTCTGGCAGACAGTTTAACTCGAGAACTCGCCAATGGTTATCATCAAAGCAGAGCTCCTGCAAAAAAGGGAAAAATCCAAAATAAAATGCCATTACTACTAGAATGGGTTTCTCCTTCTAGTAAAGTCCTCATAGATAATTTGGAATTCCATACAAAAAGTAGATTATATTTTGATCTGCTATCTTCTGCCGACCCTAATGGCCCAAAGATTTTTCCTTCTAGAGTTAGAAATTAATTATCTAAAGTGTCCTTATGATATGATATCCAAGAAAAAAATAAGTTCTCATGTTTAAGAAAAATGGTTCAATGAGTGGTATACAGGTTGTATCGACTACTATCATAATTATTTCTACTATATTTGGGATTTTTGGAGTATAACAATCTACTTTTTTGATAGATCTGAAGTTAGTGGTGTTAGTTTTCTAGCAGATTCAATCTCTCCAAATGACTCAGTTGTGAAAGCTTGGGAATACGAAATCGTAGTTTATCCTATGGAAGTCCTAGATCCGAAGTTTCCATTTTTCTTAAGACTAACTAAATTTCAATAGCGCATGTTTAGAAGGATCCATTAGATTCTCACATCTCCTAATGGTCAACAAAAATCTCATGCAATAGATGCCTATACGTGGAGGTACATTGTGCATTAATTGAGTATGAAAATGAAAGAGTCAAATCGCCTATTATTTGGTTCAACTAGTTATTTTAGACAATCCCAGAGATCAACAACAAGTGGCTTTTGGAACGACATGAGTTATTTACTGATCCTACTTTAGTAAAAGCTATTGATTTTTTCAATATTTACCATCAAATGTGGACATTAATTGAGTAATAATGCACTGCAGAAACACTACCTTTGCCTATCATAATGAGTTCAGCAAATATATGAAGGTAGAAGGAGTTGCTTCAAAAGATGTCTTTGATTATCTCTTTGATATTGGGCTGTAAAATTCTTATTAAAAAAAGGAAAGAAATATCTTCATGAATTATTTGAAAAATGGAATCCATAGCATCTATAACTAGATGAAGATTTTGATGATTATCTGAATAATGACAGACTGGAAAGCATTATAGGAGATTAATACATACAGAATCTCAATATGAATAATTAGTCTTGTCAACAATAAAAGACTCTCAAAAGTGGTTACATCATTATTGTACTATTTTTTTCAGTGTCAGGTCAATAAAATAATATTGTCTATTGTAGTTATGTAAAAATATCAGTGTCTATTGTAGCCTTTGGAGTATCCTATGTAACCCTATCCCTCTATAAAAGAAGAGGTTGATAGTCATTTGAGTATTCTTGAGCAAAAGAGAAGTCGGGATTCTCTATTTCTCTATGAGTAAGATCTTAGTTGTTCAAGTCCCTCTTCAAATCTTTCTATTATAATATTTCCACTTTTAAACATTCAATAAAAGGAGTTTTCTCACAGGGAATGTTATTCAATTAAACCTTATGTCTTAAATATTAGAATTTCTTGATTAAAGCTCCACTATCCTTAAAAAGATTAAAAACTTGATTAGTGGCTACGGTCCGAGGTAAAAACGAAACGGATTTATGTTGTGCCTCATCTAAGGAAGGTGTGATCGAGATTAGCAATCTCTGTAAATTCGAAGCTGGAGGAACGTTAGGATCCATTTTCGACTAAGTTCAGGTAATGGTCGAAACTCTTTAATTAAGCTTTAATTATTTTGCTAAGCATAATGAGCCTCTAATCATAGAAAATATAATATTTATAATATAAGCATTAGATTGTGATAACTAGTACTATTAAAGTCATTATAAGAAGTCCAAACATTAACATAAGCTTAGTTTTGCCAAAAAAAAAGCCCCAAAAATTTGAATATTTGCATTTTGAATCCCAGTTGGGCCAAAAGCAAAAATTTCATAAAGTTTAAGGGCCTAAAAATAAATATTTGCCATCCAGAAATCTGTTAACCCAACAAACTGTGCTTCGAATTAACCCAATAAACTGTGCTTCGAAAAATATTTACGCTAAACTAAATAGTCTCGGAAATATTTTTTAAAAAATGTGCGATCAGTAAATCATTTCACCAAACCTCAAGGGAACGAAAAGCAATCTATTCTTTGAAAAATTTTAATCACCCAATGAGTGCCAATTGTTACTATTCTATTATGATCTTGTCTTGTTCTTCTCCTTTTTAGTATGATCTATGACGATTGATGATCTCTTGAAATGCTGTAATTTTTAAATATTTATATGATCATGTCATTCATTTCAGGATAGAATTGGAGATAATCACTTTAGAGGTTTGTTACGCTTTGCTATCTCTTGAATTGTGATTTGGTTGGTTTGTCCTTGGGGGGAGGGGGATAATAAGCATACAATTACAAACCTGAGGAGCCCTATTTTGCTATCAATTTGTTTTGCTATCAATATGTTTGGCCTAATTTTTTAATCGAACTTTTATAGGGAGCTCTACCCCATCTACACCAATTACAGTTGAAGTACATAAAGATTTTCCTTCAACCAAGAAAATAAGTTGGACCTCTAGTGTATGGAACCATTATAACGTAAAAGAGGGCAAGCACTTTCATGATGGTAAGGGTCGTGCTTGTTGCAAATATTGTAATTGAGGACTCGTCAATGCAAATTCTAGCAATGCTATGTTTAACTTTAGGCATCATACTGAAAGTTATAGTGCTCTTTCGAGTACGGATGTGGGCCAAATTATGACGACTAAAGATGACAAATTGAATAGAAAGTTTAATCGATTTGGGTGCAAAGAATTGATTACACAAGCCATAATTAGACATGGGTACACCTATACATTTACAGAGTATAAGGGAAACCGAACAATTCATTTTCATTTGAATGAGCATTGTGTTTCGATATCTAGGAATCCATCCAAAAGCTATAATTTGAAGATCCATGAACGTGGAAAAAAAAAAAAAGGCTTATGGCATCAATGAGCCTACTAACAAGTAGGAGTTGTGTGACTTCTAACTTATGGACTTCTTGTGTGGGCCATGGTTTCCTCTCCTTAACTACTCATTACATTGATCCCAACTGGAATTTGCATTCTAAGATTGGTTAATCTTCATATGGATAGAGCAGTCCAGAATTGAGAGAAGTTGTGATCTTTTTCAGCCATTTGATAAGATAACCACTATTAAATCTAGTACAAAGTACCCCTTTGGCATACTTGTATCACAAAAATATGTGGAAGATTGAAAACCTCCTATCATCATGGACTTCTTGTGAGGATGTTGTTCTCAAGAGTATGATAACAAAAATAAGGGGACAGTTTAAGGATTAATGGGATAATTATTGTATGATTCTCTCTTTTGCTGTCATTTTGGATCCTCGAAACAAGTTTCAATTTATCATATATTGTTTTCAAACATTTGATTATGAAACTTCTGACTAGAAGTCCAAAATTGTGAAAAATCAGTTCTACAAGCTCTTTGGTGAGTATGTGAAAGAAAAAACCCAAACATATAAGAGTGTTGCAAGGAGAGGAAAAGATGACCTAGCGGTAAGTTTCATAATGTTAATGGAGTGTCTAGCTCAAGAGCTTCATAGTTGGATAAGTATTTGAATGAGTATAGGTTGGATCATACGTACCATTGACTTAGACATTTTAAGTTGGTGAAAAATGAACAAAAATCAATGTCCTTCCTTGAGTAACATAGCAAAAGAAATCTTGAGTATACTACTACGGCTTCTAAGTCATGCTTTAGTATGGGAGATAGAATTCTTACCAAGTAAAGAGTTTCTCCTAAACCCAAAAATGCAGAGGCATTGATTACGACTAGTAGTTGGTTGTTTGGATATAATATTGATGGAGTCAAGCTTTTCAAACTTATTTATATTTTTGTGTATTTTCTATGCATGGTATAGCTTATAATAAGCACATTAATTTCACTTGTAGATATTTGATGATTTAGATGATTATGATCAAGAGCTCAATGGCATATGTGCTCAATTTTCTAAAGTGACTTTGAATGTCAATGAAGAAGAAGAAATAGAAGAAGATGAAGATGAAGAAGATGTGAAGTTCGAATCGAGAGATCGAACAGAATATGTTGATTCCAACATAAGCTAGTTTATTAATGTTAAGACTCTAATATTGAAGTATGTTTTGAATGTCTGTATGATGATTTTTGGTTGTTTAATACTTAAGAGTTTTTGCTTTATGGCTTGTTGCAACGATGACTTGACTATCATGTAGTGATGTTGATGAAACCATTTATCATATGGTTAATTATGTATTTGCTTCTTCATGAATCATGAACTTGCTTATGTTCAATGAGTGAAAAGCAAATAGCGTTTGTACTTTATTCAATGTCTATAATAGGTATTTCATATTGTATACATAGGGCTACTGCATTTCAACGAAGTTATAGTCTTGTGGGCTTAGGAACGTACAAGTAACTTTTTCCCCCTTCATTTTTATCAATTTTAAGTGCAGAAATGTACATTGAGTTGTCATTGTGAAATAGCAAAGACGTATTGATATGCATTCAGGTAACTTGAGCATCTATAGTCAATTTTATTTGCTCAAGAATATTAAAAAAGATGGTGATCACGAGCCGTTGGATTTATTTGAAATCCGTAAATTCAAAATACACCTGATTCGTGCTCTACTCAAATCTGAAATACACCCGAACCTTATTCTACTTGTCCTTCCTAATTAATAGATCTATTTGTATTGGTGATGGTTTTTCATGAATGAAATTCCCCCTAACAAAAACATAAAAAAAGAACAATCAAAATGACACCAGCTTCAAGCAATGAGCTTACGGCTTTACGAGATGAGTCAAATGCAAATCCCATGGTCGAATGACCAAAAAGGCCACGCGGCTTACATCTTTTACTATGGATCAAGGCAAATGTTGACGCTCGGTAAGCTTTTGTCACACTCCTCAGCACCCCCTCCCGAAAAAAGGTATTGATGACCCTATGGACTGTCAAGTACAAATTAGTTTACATCCAACAGAAATCTCGCTCACAAAGTGATGAAGTCAGTTGGCCTCATATGAATTCCCCTACATAAAAAAATAAATAAATTGTGTTTCTTATTAATACTCTAACCAAGATGTTAATGATAAAGTACTCAAGAGGTTTTGATAACTATTATGCTAAAGATGCTTTAATTACTTCGATCGGTAAAATTAATTGTGTCATTATCAACCCTTTTTTATACTATAGCAGAAGAACCTTGCAGTATTCTTTGTTTCAAATTTAATAAATGCCTTTTTCAGAGACCAAAATGAATTTAACCCACCTACAATTAATAATACGTCTTGTAAACTTCTCCCCATGAAAATCACAACTTTTACGGTCAATTCTATAGTCCCCATCCAAATTCAATTCTCAACTTGTGATTACAATTGATTTTTTTTTTTTAAGAATACAATTGCAATTTTAGGGGCAAATTTCACATCAAGGAGATCACTTCATGATTATGGCAATGAATTATCATCGTGCTTCTTTTTACTTAAGGTGGTTGAGTATCCTACTTGTAAAAGCAGCTCCAATTGGGTGACAAGCGTGTCAGGAAAGGGGCCCGCATGCCTCTATTTGGTGCTGCTGCCAGCGTGCAAGTTGTACTAACACACATGGGGAACCGTGTATGCGGTCTACCCCTCGTTTTTTTTTTTTTTGGTCGTTTTGTGCACCGAAACATTGCATTGTGATGGGTCAGATAACATAGAGTGATACATTTCATCATCCTATTAAAAAAAAAAAAATCCAAAAGTAGCCATTGCATTGTACCGTTGCAAAGTATTATTGGCCCCAACATATATATTTGTAATTTTTTTTCTGAAATTTTTTCTATAAATCCCCCATTATTTTGTAGTTCATCACTACTCAAATTAAAATCATATCCTCCAAAAACTTATGAGTTGTGAAAAAGATTGTGGGAATTGAAGTGAAGAAAATTGAAGGATTTTGGAATATAAGTTATTTAAATTGAATTACTTAATTCATTTGGTATGTCCAATTTATTTTAAAATATGAATTATGTATTTGCAATAATTAGTGTTATTTATGATTTTGGTTGTAGATAAATTTTGAGAGGGTTATTTGAAGATTCGACGCAGAAGTGAAGTGAAGTAATTTGTAAGTTATTCTTAAATTATGTTGTAACTTAAATGGTGATTTTATGTTAGAAATTTATGTTCGAATTAAAGAAGATGTTAGAAGTTTATATTTGTAATTGTTTTACATGTTTAGTTGAAAATTTTACATGTTTAATTATGACAAGAATGCTAGAAGCGTATGTTTATAATTTTGTTACATTTTTAATTGAAAATTGTGTATGTTTATAATTTTATTACATTTTTAATTGAAAATTGACTTTTTTAATTAGAAGAAGATGTTAAAAATTTAAGTGTATAATGTTTGGACATGTTTTATTGAAAGTTAACATGTTTAATAAAAAGAAGATGTTAGAAGTTCACATTTATAATTTATTTAGAAGTTTAATTGGAAGAAGATGGTTGGTAAAAGTTTATTTTTGTAATTTTTTACATGTTTTATTGAAAAATTGCATGTTTAATTTACAAAGATTTAGAATACTTTAAGTTTACAATATTTTTGACATGTTTATGTGGAAGTTGACATGCGTAATTAAAAAAAAGGTGTTACATGTTTATGTTCCTTAACTTTTTTCACATGTTTAATTGAAAGTTGGCATGTTTAATTGAAAGTTTATGTTTGTAATTTTTTTACATGTTTTATTGAAAAATTGTATGTTTAATTCACAAAGATGTCAGAAGATTTTAAGTTTATAACATTTTTGACATGTCTAATTGGAAGTTGACATGTGTAATTAAAAAAAAGATATTACATGTTTGTGTTCCTTAACTTTTTTGACATGTTTAATTGAAAGTTGGCATGTTTAATTGAAAGTTTACATATTTAATAAAAAGAAGATGTTAGACGTTTATGTTTGTAATTTATTTACATGTTTAATTGGAAGAAGATGGTTGGTGTTAGTTTATGTTTGTAGTTTTTTTGACATGTCTATGTTCGTAAACTTTTTTGACATGTTTAATTGAAAGTAGGCATGTTTAATTTAAAAAGATGTTAGAAGTTTTTACACTGTAATTGATGGAAAGATGATTACAAAGATGTTTTATGAAAAATTTACATGTTTTATTTAAAAACATGTTAGAATTTGTGTATAACTTGAACTTTATTTCAATTTCACAAATTAAAATTTAAAATTAAAATTATTCAATACATGCAAGTGTGAACATAAAATGGATCATAATGACAATCAATCGTTATTGCACTTACTAACTGGTAAAGATTTACAACGAGAATCTGACAATAGCTCAAACCTTTCCCCGCACCCCGCAAATTGGCAATATTACCGACTACCACCCTCACATTATTCCCAACAGTACCCGCCACAATACGCCCTACTTTATTCCCATCATTATTCAGCACAACATAGTGCCCCACCACAAAGCCCCCAAGTCCCAAGTCTTAGCTACGGGTCAATACCCCCTCTGTATCACCCGCCAGAACCTCTTTGTACGACTTCATCAACTCCTCCACCTCGACTTGCATCCACTAATAACTCCACCAACAATGAGGGTGCCACCCCACCCCCCAGGTGGACATTAGAAGAGGATCGTCGTTTGGTGAAGTCGTGGATCAACATAAGCACAAACCCCCTCATCTGAGCGGTTCAAATAAAAACAGAATTTTGGACTAATTAAGGTTACCCATGCCTACAACTAGCACGCTCCCAATAGAGCTGCAAAGAGAATGGAAAAGGTTCTCGACGCCCGTTGGAATCGAGCAGCTCTTCTGTATCCAAGTGGTGCGCTTGTATGGCTCAGGTGTACCGGGAGAAGGCAAGTGGGGAGAATAAGGAAAATGTTATACAAAACGCCCAAGACCTGTTTGTCTGTATGGTGGACAAACCCTTTGATCTCATACATTGGTGGGCACTGTTGAAGGATCAACCTAAATGGGAGACCTTCTCTGTTCAATCAACAGAAGCATCTTCCAAACGGCTAAGAATAAATGAGGTTGGGTCATACTCTGAGAGCGACTCCCCAGCAAACCCGGTACCCCTAGCACCCCTAGCACCCCGGCAACCCCAGCTAACGAATGTACATCAATTGAAGTTGGGGGGGCTCATCCGTCCTATTGGAAGGAAAGCCGCCAAAAGAAAGGCAAAGGAGAAAGTACGGGATCCGGTGTTGGATATAGTGACGAGAGAGCTGTCAACATTAGGAACAACAAATGTGAAAAACAACCCCATATTTGAAAGATATGTCCTACTGCAAGAAAGGAAGGTGGATGCAACTCAGAAAGCTATTGAACTGAGAAATCGACATGAACACCTACAGGGGATGAAGTATGAGGACAAAATTCTAAAAATGAACATTGCTAAGATGTGTCCCGAGGATCAGGCTTGATATGGCCCTATTCAGGAAGAAATTAGGAGCCAATACGGCTTATTTATTTTAAATTTCATGGGTTAAGTGTTATTGTTATTAACTTTAGGTTTTTAAGAAGTTTATATATATACTTCTAAATTTCATGGGTTGAATGGCACAGGTAGTACATAATGAGTGATTCATCTTCATCTTCATCTTCATCATCATCATCAACAGATGGCTTGAGTTTCATGCTAGAGTCTTCCAGTAATGATTCCCCGATGATGGAAGCTATACTCAATAATGAACCTAGCTTGAAGGCGTTAGAACTGGCTATGAAGATTAGATAACTTAGACAAGATAATAGAGATTCAGCATCATCGCAAAGACAAAGACAGAAGAAAAGAATTATAAGGAGAGATCGACAAGAAGCACACACTCGCCTTTACAAAGACTATATAAATGGCTAACATAAATTCCTCACAAGGTCTTTGTGCACATAAATGGCTAACATATATATGAATAGCTTAGATCACATAGATATGTATTATATACGGCGAATTGAAGAAAAAAAATTCACAATTGAAGAAGTTAGTTTTCTTATAATTCAAAATAAACATACAAATTAAAGACCATATATGGTAATAAAAAAAAATAAACAGAACTTTCATGATGTTGATCATATTTCTGGATTTAAAATGATAAAATTTTATGATTTTAAATCTAGAAATATGGTAAAGTTAATCGATTGGAGCATGATGCTACAAGACTTCATTATATGCCGTCATTTCAATTGTCAAGTGGTAAATTTCATCCCCCCCCCCCCCCCCCCCCCCCCCAAAAAAAAAAAAAAAAAAACTACAGCAATGAGAAAATTTTGTCCAAGGAAGGCAGAGGTGGTCCATGCATTTGCTCAATTTGGCAAAAATTTGTGGGATGGTCGGAACTTTAGAGACTGTAATGAAATTGGGAAGCAAAATTGACCAGCGATGGTTCAAGGCTGGCTGTATCAAGGCTGTGATTTTTGTGGCGAGCTGTCACCTTTGGTTAAACCTTCTACTGTGCTTGTCCATCCAATCTTTACAAGCACAATGGTGCCTTTATTTTTTACGGTGTCAATATTCATGATTAATGACCCCCTACTAACCAAAGAGCCACAATGGGGTCCCTGTATAGTAGTCAACAAACTTCATCTAGTTTAGCATAAATCTCCCCATTGGACCACTCCCAGATATTTGCATATCTCCTCTATCATTATTCGCTCAATTGGAGACTAGGGTCCCCTTGTTTGAGTTGAATAAGTTAGTCGGACTAAAGATACAGAAGCATGAAGGCCAGGCTGTTGTATGTCAGTTTCGATCATAAAGGAAGATCCATCAGCATCATACAGTGGGTTCTATGAGTGATGATCATCCTGTCAAGGGCCATGCTGGTGTTGCTCTCCATCTACTTTTTTGCACAGTGGTAAGAATTAAGACTATGTTTGATCTTAAAGCAATGAAACCGAAAATATAATTGAAGGCATGAAATAACCGATTGTTGGAACATGTCTGGGGTCTTTGATACTAGAAAACGTTAATTGCTTACCAAGTCATGTGTGATGTGTTACTGATTAGGGACCATTTGCATCGTTGCGACTCATGCTACTATGTAAGCGGACCATTTGGATGGCCTACAATAGAGGTATCTAGTGTGCCTTTATCTTTGGTAGCAGCAAGTGCCATGTTCAATATTTGAATCATTTTTAGCGTGCTTTTTCCTTGCTACTCTGGCCACTTGAAATGTTACTTGTTCTCAATGTACGACGAGAGATGCGGGTGGAAAAGCTTTATCCATGACATTTCCAAATGAGCATGCATTTTGGGTAATTTCCGAACCCTTTTCTTTTTCTCATTATTAGTAGAAGTCAAGTCCACTTGAAAATTTATGATATATGTACATTTTGAGCATAGTCAAGATCAAACCACCCAAAAAACACCAGAGAGTAGAAACACGTGTTGTTTAAAAATTATTCTCTCTTTAAACCAAAACAAAATATTTTTTTTATATGGAATGAAAATTTAAAATAAATCTCATATGTTTTGTGAAAGTAAATCTCTTTTTCTACATTATATTTCCTTTTTCCTTTGTTAGTGAAAGTAAAGTCCACAAACAGATTTATATGACACTTGTCGACGTAGATATTGAGTGTGGCCACGATCACGCCAACCCAAAACACCGAAAAGTAGAAAACATATGTTGTCCGGAAGTTATTCTTTTTTTCTGCGCCACAAAAAAGTCCTTTCATATATGTCGTGAAAATTTTCAATAAATCTCATTTGGTTTGTCAAATACAGACCACCTTGTGCAAACTATTAAATCCTTGTATATGATGTTAATTATTAACGATTTGTATTAACTATGTACATTAATTGTTTCAACAAAAGACACTCTGCAAGATTAACCATTTATGACAGTTGTGAAACAAAAAAATAATTACCAAAACACTAATAGGCTAAACTTAAAATTAAGTACTTGAATCCAAACAGTTCTTGCCCAAAAAGCTGTTAGTCAAACACCCATACAAAGATATTCATATACTATATCCATGAGCTCCGGAGGACACTCCCGCAACTTGCTTATCTCTGCCGAGACTAAGCTTGGCAAATACTTTCCAAACCAAACGAAAACTTAAGAGTGCGATTAAAAAAAGGCACAAAGAAGCAGAAAGAATAATACATGCAAGTCCAGGCCTCTAATACTAAAACTCGAATGAGGAAGCAACCCACACATTAGACTAAACTCATTCGAAGCTGGCAGCACTGTTGACCCACATAGCATTTGAATGTAGACCTTGCGCTAACAGGTACTGCAGAGCAACTACAAGAGAAGTATGGTTTTCATCACATTTTCCATGAGCATTTCACAGTTTTCCCAAAAGCCGCTACAGCAACAGATCCCGTCAAGACAGCATCACTGCGTCGGAGATTAAGATCATGATCTTAACCGAGGCAAAGGTGAACGACTGCATTACAGAACAAGACAAGATTTTTCAGGCACAGCATGAATGAAGATCAAAATATATAAGTTGACGGAAGAAAATCCAACTGATCATAAGATGCACAACCTTCAGCATATGTCATCCGCAGGACTTCCAGCAGCACCAGCAGGGTTACCTCTCAAATCAGGCGTGTCATGTGGGCTGCTGGCTCCATTCAGATGACCTGGGCTAGCTTCTTCTCTTCGGCTTGGGCTTGTACTCGGGCAACGAGCATAGCCACTTCCATTTCTCCCTCCTCCACGTGGGCTTTGGCTGCGATCCCGATAATCGGCTGAAGCCCTCTTCTTACGGCGAGGGCTGAGGCTTTGTGCACCGCGGTCATAATCAGGGCTGCCCCTCTCTACTCTACGAGGACTACGGCTTGAGCCATGGCCATACCCCGGGCTCCCTCTGTCTCTTCTGTAGGCAGCAGGGCTACAGCCAGTTCCATAGTCAGGACTTGCCCTCTCTCTTCTGTAAGGGCTTGATGATCTTTTCCTCCTGTCAGGAGACCGATCAAGGCCTCTCCTATCTGGATTATACCCGTTTCTTCTCTCATCATCTTCGCGTGAAGCATATTCCACTGATATGACTCGATCCGACATTTTGCTGCACATTACATTATACAAATTATATAATCACAACAGAGCACCCAAATGTACGTTCAGACCCCCGCAACATCTAAAGCATAAATTGCGAATAATGAAATATCCATGCATCTTTAAAAAGTTGAACTGAGCTTAATCCATAAAATCTCATGAAGGGATTGCGCCAAAAAATCTTAAGACATAACTAACCTCATATTTGTTGCATCCAGAGCTTTAGTGGCATCCTCGAGGGATTCATATTGCACAAAGGCAAAGTTTCTCCTCATCCTCACATTCAAGATTTTCCCATACAGATCAAAATGCCTTTCCAAGTCCCTTTCTTTGGTATGGTATGGAAAATTAATAACAAACAAGGTCTTGGAAGGCTTGAGATTAGCAGATCTTCTGGAGCTTGCTGACTTTCTGCCACGTCGTTCTTGCTGAAGGACAGATCGAGACATAAGAGACAGCAACAAGAGGCAAAAGTAAACCCAAGAGGGAAAAAGGGGTGCATATCAGCAAATGTTTGCATGCTACCTTCGTCCACTCAACGTGGAGCCTCCTTCCTTTTTTACCAAATTCAGTTCGATCTAGTGCTCGAATTGCACATTCAGCATCCCTTTCATCCTCCATATAAACGAATGCAAATCCTATGATAAAATGAAACAGAAAAGAGGCAAGCTGAGAACAAGACAGCACAAAGCAATGCTAAATTAAGTAAATGACAAACTCCTTCAGACGCCCCCACCATTAGACTGATAATTTCCCTGCCATCCACTCTCAACTACCGAAACAAATGAGAAAGAATAACTCGTGAAGAAAAAAAATGCATACACCTGTTAAATCTAGAAAGCCAAGTGCATATATAGCAACAGACCTTCTCGCATGGACTAAATTATGTTAAGGACAAATTCGGAAAGTGAATGTCAAGGTATGTCAGTGGTAACCCGTAAGGGGAATGACTTCATGTATGCTGTTGCCTCTGCCGTGAGCTCGGCACGGTAAGTACCATGGAACGTGTCTCAGATTAGAGGTGGGACAAATGTCACAAGAAACAGTGCAAGTGTAAGATGGAAGTGCCATCGGAATGGATCAGACAGGCTCTTCTTTGAACAAGAAGAGGAAACGCCTCACAAGCTGGAAATACAAGGAATGGCCCATCCATCAGCCAAAGAGATAATGAGTATGCCAAGATAATCCTGCGCCAAAGAAATCGTTGAGAATGGGGGTTTATAGTTTTATTTTAAAAAACAACGCTCTTTTCTTTAAAGAATCTTGGAACCCACTATCGCTCAACATCAGACTCAGTTTTTCTCTTGAAAGAACCTTGAACACCATGACTGCAAAAATCAAGCATCAGGTCACACATTGAGGATTGGATAGGCATGCAACCATGTTTTTTCACGTCCTTATCAGACAAGCTGCCATACTTAATTGCTCTGTATTGTGCGACTGAATCAGAACGAGCACCTTCCAGCAGCAATTTGCCCAAAACTATGAATGTTAGAAGCTAGAAGTACTGGCCTCACATAGAATGCCATAAAATGCATGCTATTCATCTTATTGACATAATGTTCAACCATCAAATTGCTAGCAATAACTGTTTCAGGATAGTAGAGTTTTGCACCAAACTTTATTACTCAGAATTTGAGTTGACAGGCACAAAACGGTGCCTCCCAGAATCTGTATATCTTACAACCACCACTGCTGAATTCATCGCCGAGAAAAAAATAAGACATATACAAGAAAAAGAAAATGTAGCATGAAGAACACTTACTCCACCATAAGTACTATTTTGGCAGCATGGAACACTGCACTTTCATATCCATAAAATTTAGGGCAGCCACCTTTCAAGCTTCAGCTTCTATAATATGTCGGAGAAACTTGTATTATGTGTGAAATATACGTAATCTTCTGATGTCAGATAGGCAGAACTGGCAGGAGGCCGCGTAAATTTTAATCTCCACAAAACATACAAGCTTAAGTCCTCTAAATCACACATGATGCCATGAATCACCAAATCCATTATACAAATTAAAACAACGTTAACTTACAATTTCTTCAAAAGGAACGGTAAAGAACATAAGGAAATGTACAGAACTTTGTCAGATGGTTCAATCTATAGTCCACTCTAGAAATTTCACAGGGCCTTATAAATTGTTAAGGTAGAAATTGTTAACGAGAACATCATTAGTTAAGATCAAAATTAGTCCGAAGTGCCTATTGCTCTATAAGAAGAGTTATAAAGGGAGCTTTGGTGCAACCTCAAAGAAAAGCATTTCCAACGTACTTCAAGCAAAAAGCAAAAAAGGGGGGGGGGGCGGCAAGAACTCTTCTGAAAACAGCAATTGAAACAAACACCCAATATCAGTCCCATCACGTCATAGTGAATGGAGATCTTGTCGTAGGCAACCTAGCCCCACAAGCATCGAGGTTATTTGCAAGAGGGATTTTTTTCAAAACCAAAAAGAAATCCATAGGGTCAAGTGTTCCGTATAATAACAACAGCTCAAACAGTAGTTCGTCCACATAATTACCTGATTTCATATCCACTCTTTCAACCCTCCCATATCGTTTGAAGAGGCGCTCAAGATCAGATGACCGTGCTTCAAACTCAAAGTTCCCACAGAATATTGGCCTCCTCATTTCTCCTGAGAATTGAAATCAGCAGATTCCATGAATTCCATCTAACAAAAGCAGCCAGCAGTGCTTTAAGGTCACTTTATGCAATCTATGCTCATGGAATACTGCATACATAATCGTGGAAGACACTGGACGAGAAAAAAGAAAAAGAAAACACAGAGATACGAGCCCCAAACATATTTGATACCCACCAACTTATAACTCCTTAAATCCCCCTTCCCCCTTTTTTCAAAATACAATGTTGATTAACAAGAATCACATGTTCAGGTACCCAGTTTTATGCCTCGAAAGTCAAATGTAGCACCAACAACAGTATGACAGGATATGACTGGATTTGCCAAAAAACTTGGTTCTTGCACAACAACATTCCAAGAAAAATAAAAATAATACATAATTTCCAGTGTGCATAGAATGATTCAATGTTGAGGACCACAGACAGCCCATACCTTTCTAAATTTAAGGAGGGTGTGTTTGGTAGGGAGAAAAGTTATTTTTGAGGGCAAAATGATTTTTTCAAGAAATAATATTCTTTAAACATATTCTGGTATCTGGCATAATGTTTGACAAATGATTTTCATATAAAAAAATATCTAACAAAACTCAAACAAGAAATGGGCACATTGGGGGGGGGGGGGGTTACTACCACTGCCATGTGTAAAAGAAAATCAGCTTCTCTCATTTTCGAAGGACAACTATTTTTTCTATCAAGATGAAAACGATTTTTCTAGAAAATAACCTTCTCAGATACAGTAAAATTGGAAAATTATTTTCTGAAAAACTGAATTTTCCTCTGTACCAAACCCACCCAGAATATCTTGTAAAACAAAACCCAAGTCATTCCAGCACTTTCCGAATACTATGTTCCAGCTCTTGAAATCATCTTAGGAAGAATTTGACCCCAAAAAGGGCTTTTCTCCAGTAAATTTGGAAAAGGGGATGCCCTAGGGCAGTGGCAACCATTACAAACTGTTACCCATGTAGAACACCCTCATCTATTGTACTAAAAGATTTGGCGCAAAGCTTGGAAAATTGCACAGCAAAGTCCTAACAGTATAAGATCATTCATGGTCCATGGATCGTCATCCATTAGTTTAAGCATTTGGCTCAGTTGGTTCCTGTACATGGTTGGCATCAAAGTCTTCCTAAGCGGGAGTCTCAAGTTCAAATCTCAGCAGCCCTATAATAAATTATAGCCAACGTTAGAGGGAGCATTTACAGTATTCACGCTTTAAACCCCAAGGGCATCTGCATGAGATGGCATGTCAGATAATAACATGATTCTCGACCTACGACCACCAGCATAAGCTTAAGCTTTAGTTGAGTTGGTTCCTGTATACAAAGGATATAGTATGGGTTCATTGAACAGCCAATCAGCCAATAAAGTCAATCACAAAATCGCTAAGTGGAGGGTCTCTACTTCTGGCACAATTTTGTACCTCGTGTGTCTCTTGAGGATTGTCTGCTACAAGATCTGACTCTTTATAAGAAAATCTCGAATCTTTCATTGCAAAAAAACAACAAAAAGAGAACCTTTCTTTTTTTTTCAAAGTTTGATCGGTCTTCATTTTAGAAAACCATAGGTAACCACAGAAGGAGGGGAAATGCACCAGAAGCATAACAAAGACCATATCATCAGATCCATAAAAGCTAAAATCCTAAAATTACTGCCAACGCGTGACACAGAGACATAGCGTAATTCGCAAATCCAATAATCAACGGAGCAAATTTCCAGATCTACGGAAATCAAACTACCATCAAAAACATCAGAAAACGCAGATAGGAAAGCGAGGAAACTATGAATAAATATGAGACTTCGAGACAAATACCCTTCCGAAATTGCAGACAAACGCGGACTGAAAGATGAAGCTGAAGCCGTAAACTCGAGAGAGGAAACTTATCTGACTTCAGAAAAGCTACCACAGACGGAAATCTTATCTACCCTAAGCTCGAGAGAGGAAAATTACCTGACTCCACAGGATCAGGGACGGTGCAGCCCACCGCTTGCAATGAATTTGCATACGAGTTTACGCTTTTGCCCCCCCGAGGCCCATTGATTGCAGAATTTTGTTACACGTGTTGATACAGACATTGGGTTTGTTTTCCGGCAGGCGAAAGTATTGTTGAGGTTAGTAGAAAAATAAAATTAATTAAGATAAAATAAGGTAGATTAAAATTAATAGTTTTTATTCATATGGATTAAAGTTGATATATTTTTAAATGATGAGTTGAAGTTGGTTAAAATAGTAAGAATAAAATTTTGAAGGAGATAAGTTGAAGTATGTGGAAGTGGATTGAAATAGATTAAAGTTGGTTGAAGTGATTTGAAGTTGATATTTTTTATTGAAGTAGCTTGAAGTTGGTTGAAGTTGATAAATTAAAAAAGACCAACAAAAAGAACAGACCCTATCTAAGAGCATTCACAATGGTATCATTCAACTTTACTTATTTCACAATATCAGATGTAATAATTAAAAATTTAAACTCTACTTAATATTATAAATAGCATCAAATCCCACCATTAAAAAAGATAATTTTTGAAATTGTATATGGACTCATAGGAATCATGCCATTACAATATTTAATATATAATATATTTCATTACTATTAAAATATAATTATTAGATTATATCAAAAAGTATATAAGTATTAGATTATATCAAAAAGTATGAATTTTTGTAGATAAACTAATTTGATTTTTTTTCAAGGATCAATTATGACAAATTTGATGATAATTAAATTTACTTTAGTCAATAATATTTTAAGAAAATCATCACAATATATTTTTCGGGTGTAAATCACAATAGAACTTAGGAACAACTTATTATGGAATTTTGTACACTTTAAGTTGCTCATATTTTATTGTTTCAAGAACTTTTGAATATTCCTAGATAATTATTATACAATTGTATAAAATCATATGGGAACTTTGTGATAAGATTTTACAGCTTGTAATTTTCTTCTTTTGTAGAAAAATTTTTAGTATTTTTAAAATTTTTCATTAAAACATCAAGTCTTGCCTATTCATAATTGGAAAAAAAAAATCAACAAAAAAATCCTACAACGTTTTCGATATTATTTCATATATTTCATAGTGAATATTATAAAATAATTTCTCAAAATTTCAATAATTTTTAGAAATTAGATTGTGTGCCAAAATAATTTGTTCCAACCTCCTCAATTATTATCCACTAAAAATGAAATTACAAAATTAAAAAACACTATGGCAAGCGACTGTTCCTATGCACGCTGAAGAAATTGGTAAGGGGACAATTTCGCCACATTGTGTGCTATCATTTGCTAGCTTCAAAAGTAGATGCAACTTGCAATAATTATTCAGTAGAATGGGGCTTGTTGCTGTTATGGAGTCGCCTAGATTAAGCCCAAATATTGGATTTTTAATCCCAAATGTGAGTCACCACAATAGCAAAAATTGATGTAGGCAAACTTATATTTGGGATTGAATGTGGGCCTTATTACGGATGCTCTGATTGTCCCTCTTTTTATATACCCTAAAAAGCAATTTTTCAGCTGTTATGTAGAAGTATCCTTATTCAATAGTTTAATTGTGCAGAGATATGATCTTTGTAATGTAGGAACTTGTACTCAGCTTTATGTGGGCCTAACTAAGGGGGAAAAGGTCATCATTTCAAATGGTTATAGTAGTCATACAATGTCAAGGACAGTTGTTAAGAAGATCGAAAAGATAAACTAACCCAACATTTTAGTCAAATGAGTCTGAAAAGGCCAAAAGAATTGGCAACTAAGGCAAAGGCAACTAAACCTACTCAGTGTAAAAATCAAATCAATTCTGTGACAGTGAGTTTTCATTATTTTTCCTCTTAGTTGTGGTGAAAAATCAGGATAGATGCTCACTTTAATACAAAGGGGAAATTAATCAGCCAAACACATGTCTTACATTTCCCTTTATGAATAACATATAAGTTTTATCAATAGAAAGGTGTCATTTGCCTTGATATCCTAGGAAGTTCAACAAAGGAATTATTTTCATTTATCCCCTCAACCTTATGATAAATGTTATTTAGCGCTTGACCTTTTCGTAAAATTATTTAACCTCCTTGAGATGTTGAGCAAACAATTTTTAGTTTCCAAAATAGGCGAAATGTTAGCTCGGGGTATTGCATTATGATTTTTCCCCTAAAATTAGATGCGTATAGTTAGTTTTTAAAGTTTGGTGGCTGAATGTCGCTTCATACATACACTCTCCCTGCATTGGTGGCATACTCTCTCTTTGCCCTCCCTATTATCATCTAGGAGAAATCCTCATTCCAAACACCTGAAACCCTAAAAATCGAAGTCCTAAACTTGGAAAATTTAGCAAGATACTTGAAATAGGTGAGCTTAGGTGGAAGATTGAAGGTTGGGTTTGATTTAGTGAAGGACTTTGAAGAATTTTTGAAGGAACAGCTGAAGAATTAGGAAAAGTCATACCTTTGAACTAGAAAATTGTGAATTTTTGTCTACCTTATGTGGATTTAGGGACTTTAGGTGTTTAATTGTGGAATTTTTTGGGAAGTATGTGGAATTTGTTTGGAAAGTCATTTGGCCCACTTATAGTGAGCTTGAATGTGTGAATGTTTAGCAGCATGCATGCTATTCCTTCAAATGGGTAAGTTTGTAATTACATTATGGATTAGTGCATGTTGATCTGTTACTAAGTAAATACCTTTTATTTGTTGTTTGCGGTTTCTTTTTTTCTTTTAAAAATGCCCTCATTTTAGATAGGCACTCTGTTTGTGTTGGTAATTAGATATAAGGATTAGAGATATGCAATGGGTCATAGGGATGTTGAATTATATTAAGTTATAGACCTAGTCAAAGATGTGAAATAGATTTTTAAGGATGTGTAGATTGGTGAGTAATATCCTAGGTATTTCTCTATATACTCACACCCCCCTGAAAGGCCTAGATAGAGGTGGTGGCCTGCAAATAATGATAAGGTCATTTTAAAAATGTGTAATAAGTGGCTAGAAGATGAGAAGGTGGAAATTCCATTTTATGTGATAGAGAAAGACAAGCCTACTATGATTGTGGAGTTAGTTGATAGGTTAGATAGGGCAGAGAAAGATGACAATGACGAGAATGATGCTGATCAAGGTCAGAGTGAACCAAATGAGAGTGAGAATAGTATTCAATAAAATAAGGAAGGGAATGGTGTTGAACCAAATGAAGCTGGGAATGATGTTGAAGTAAATGAGGATGGGAATGATTACAAGGGAATGAGGTTCAGAATACTGAGGAGGCAAACCTGACTTAGGGACATCCAACAAAGACTAATGAGGAAGATAATGAATATTAGGTTAGCCTAGTATGTTCTATTAATGAAACTATATTTAATTCTCCTTCCCTAAATGGCCCTTCAAGTAGTAATGTTGCAACTCATTTTCATTCTCCCCCTAGGAATGCTGCTAATGTTTCTACCATCCGTGAGATTCTCTAAAACGTACCTATAACATCCCACCTAGAACATGTGAGTTATAATGTGGAGCCCTTTGTCCCTTTGCCTATAGAAACCTCAAAAGCACCTCCCTCAAGGGTTGATAAAGGAAATTATATTATGATTTCCAATTATAAGGCTAATGATAGGACTTTAGAAAGTGATTTATATGATAAAGATGATAGTATTGATTGTATTGATGCTTAGGGAAATGTTACTAAGAACATTTGTGAGAAAGCCAGTAATATATGATGATTTTGTTCTAGACAAGAAAAGTAGTGAATGTGATACTGATGTGTCTGTGATAAAAGAAGACATGATTTTTTTTTTTCCCACAATAGTGAGGAAGAGGACGACAGTTATGAGAAGATGTACATAGGGGTAGGATGTGGGAGTCATACCTAATAGTTTAGTTGAATTAAAATAATTGGATATGTTTGTAGATAAGAAGCACTTTCAAGAGGTCTTTAGGGATTACATAGTGAAGAGAGGCATATAAATCAAAAACATAAAGAATGAGATTGCTACATTTACAGGGATATTTAGGGTAGAACATTTCTCATGAAGAATCCATGTTTCTCCTTTTCCTGATGGTATTACATACTAGATTAAAATGATTAAGGAAACTCGTAATTGTGCTAGGATTCACCATAATCCAACAACAAACTTTTCATGGATGGCAAGGAATCTACACAAAGATGTTGTATGCTATTGATCACTCCTTAGTTGAGAAGTTAAGTAGAAGTTTTGGGATAGTGAGAGATGAACAAGTTATAAAGAGGGCAGAGAATAAAATCTTAGAATATATTGCGGGGAAGCATGAGGAATGCTATGAGTAGTTATCTAAGTATACTGAAGTGTTGAAGATGGCTAATTCAGGATCAATCACCTACATTAGATGGGATGATCCATTTGAGGGAAGGGATAAAACTAGTTTTCAAGAGAATGTTTTACTGCTACAATGCTTACAAGGAGGGTCTCTCACATGGATGCAGGACCATCGTAAGGGTTGATTATTGTCACTTGAAAGGATCTTTCCAAGGCATTCTTCTACTTGCTTGCCGGGTTGGATGGAGACAATCATTGCTTCCCTCTAGCTTTTGCTATTGTTGACTAAGAAAGCAAGAAGAATGGGTGTTGTTTCCTTAAATATTTGAGAAGCATCATTGGACATGACAATGTTGTAGAGTATACTTTCATTGCTTATAGATGTAAGGTTCGTTTCCTATTTGTTTATTCTTTTTTGGGTTGATTGCACAATGATCGACATAGTTAACAAGGTGAATTGTTATTGCATTTCCCAGGAAGTCATTACAGCATTACAGAGTGTATTTCAGCAGCTTTGAGAAGAATCTATGTGGTGCATTTTGCAAGGAATTAGCAAAAACTTTATTCAAGGTCCAAGATGAAAATGCTGACAATGAGGGATCCTAATGCTTACAACCTATGGAAACACAAACTAAAGGAAAAAAGCCAGTAGCTCACATTTGGCATATGGGTTAACCACTTGAACACTAGTACATATTTTTCAAATGTTTTCAACCTCCTACGTATGTCTAAGTATTAAGTTATTTATACTACTAATTTTGTAGGCATCTTTTTAATACATCGACCAAGTTAGATGATAACACCAATGATTTTATAGAAACCTTTAATAATGTCATCAATGACTATAGATGCAAGCCAGTGTTTATGTTACATAAGGACATTAGGTGCAAAATCACTGAGCGACTTGTCAAGAGGCATCAAGAAGCTCTTACATGAAAGTGAAGAGTTATTCCTTATGGAAATAAGAAATTAAGGGAGCTTCAGAGATATTCATATGTCGTGAGTCTTGTGATGTGTGGAATTGGACAAGGTATATGGTAAACCTACATAATAGGACATGCGATTGTAACTATTTGTAGGGTACATATATCCCTTGTAAGCATGGGGTTAGGACGTTGTTATACATGAATGAAAATCTTAAAGATTAGGTTCATAAGGTCTACTCAATTGAGAAATACTTGGCAGCTTATAGTGGTGTAGTTTATCTTGTTAAAAACCTAAAGTTTTGCCCTAAAAGGGAAAACCTATGTTCTTTATCCCCCAATCAGTTCCAAATAAAAGAGAAAGGCTAGCTAAGGATAGGAGAAGTAGTTAGGATAAGCCATTAAAAAGGAGAAGGTCAAATATAATCAAATGCAGTCATTGTAAGGAATTAGATCACAACATAGCCACATGTCCTTTCAAAGGTAAGCAACCTTACAAGAGGAAAAAGAAAGACAATAGAGAGTCAACCAATACATAAGGAAGACTGAGGAAAGTTCAACGAGATTTTGGGAAGTCAAGTTAGAGATATAGAACGTCATAGCCTAGGACAATCACCTAACTTGGCCAACAATCGCAATCTTCCCCTAAGAGGATCATGAGGTAGCAACTACAACATATAATGCATGAGTTCACATCTACAACAACAAATGCCTCACAATCAGACCCCATTAGCTCCAAGCAACTAACTGTTGATAAGCCCCCTAAGAAGACCCAGGGAAGGCCTAACTCCTCTCAGCCACTGGGTATCTCTAAGGCCGTCAAGAAGACGAAGGGAAAGCCCAGCTCTTCCCAACAGTTGGCACCTCTAAGCTCACTAAAAAGAGCAAGAAAACCTCAGTTCCTTTATCTTAGCCACAGTGTCTGCAAAGCCCTAACTCAATCCCAGTGCATTCATCTTCATATCTAGAGGCAACTCTAAATCAACCTCCAAGGCACCAGTTCAACCCAAGGAAGAAGATTATTCTCATTTAGTAGAGAATTAATTCTTTGTCTTAGTTAACTCACTGCATGAGTTAACATTGCTGTTTTTGTTAACTTAAACACAGTTTAGTAGTCGGTGTAATTATGAAGCTTATGACTTCAACACCCCATTCCCCCCCCCCTTTTTGATTAGTTTCAAGTGCTTGGTAGTTGGTGTACTTGTGATCACCATTTGATTAGTAGTGACTAACAAAGACCCTGGCTTTGCTATTTATATATGTATAATCAGTAACAACTATATATTTTGCTATCGTATTTATATCTAGACCAGAGAAAAGGCTATTATGTAAGCTTTATTCTGTTCTATGCCACAAGCAAGAAACCTTGTTTTTGCTTTTTCCACATCTATCTTGCAACCTCTTTTTTCTTACATTGTTTCACTCACGCCAACAAACACAAGTTCATAATGCCAATAATATGACAGTTACGTCAATAAGAGATTAACCAAAACATATAATTTTATTCCTCCTTTTTTATTTCTAGAAAATAAATTATCATCAAGTATCCAAACAAATACCATATTCAAATTCAAAATTTAACATTTGCTAGCTAAGATAACCACTTGCTACAACCAATAGCATTATAAGCCTTAACACATCATAAATCTTATTTAACATTGACCTTAATTCCTTCATACCTTCCCTGGACTCAACGTATAGACCTTTAACATGCTCCTTCATCTCGTTAACATCATCAATTTTCAGTGCAGGCATACCACCTTCACCTACTTTATTTATTCAATGTCTTCCTCTAACAGCTGACCACCACCTTCTTCTTCATCCACTCACAACAGAAAGGTTCTACATTTGATGCACTCATAATACGACATGACAAAATTCTTTTGAGATCTGGACACAGGATTTTGAAGCTCAATTTGACATTTGCATTTAAGGTAATGAACCTTTTGTTTCAAAGCATGAGAGCCACGGGTAGAATTCCATCCGTTCCGAAAAATTCATCCACAATTCCACATACAACACACTTAAAGCTCAAAGCAGCAAAAATAATGGGCAAAAAAATATCTATTTTTTTTTGCAAAAATATTTATTTTTTTCAAAAATATCTAAGATATTTTTTTAAAAGGAAGGCAAGTCTTATATAAACTACACTTTCCTTCCTTTCGACACACACCCCTCTCTTTTCGTCCTTTGCCAAAGGGGCCACCACCTAGCCTCCTTCTCGTCTTCTCCCTCTTATTTTTCCACTTAATTCAAAAAGAAGATCACTTTCATCATCATCAAGTAGTAAATACTTACTTTCATAAGAAAGAGATGTATTCTCCGAGTATGTTTACTGTCTGTACTTTTTGAAAATTCATATATTTTTACACTTATTAAAATCTCAAAATGTACATTTGTTTAATAGATTATTTTCAAGCATTATTTTCCCACATAATCAAGTGGACTACCAGTCATCAATTATCAGGGCTTATGCCTTTAGTTCACCTGTGCGGCCTCAGGTTAGGCTACCCAATCGGGCACAACAGCTGTACAGCCATTCAATGATTGCATTGTATATATGAGCTCATCAGTTTGGATTCTATTTCTAGATAATAACTAGTAATAGTTTTAATACAATTCTCTTACCCTCTGATTTCGAACTAAAATGAATTGAAGTGTGGTCGTTCATTGAAAAATGAATTTCTATCTTTACAGTATAGTAGTAAATGTACTGACCTTTGACTCATTATTTGAATATCTTGTGTTTTTATGTTTTAGGTAAATAAATTGTGAAGTCCTAACTTGACAATGCCTCAAAAGCGATGCAACTGTCAATAAAGTTAGACAAGCTCACAGTGACACTTTATAAAATCATGAGTCATCAAAGTGTGCGACATTTGGATTGTGTGTAAGCTATGATTGTGTTATCATATTTGTGTAAGTGAATTAACTAAACCTTATCTTCTCTAGGATGACAGTAATGCCTTAACTCTGACACTTTTGTTGTACTGGCCATTAATGGTCAGTTAACATTAATTAAGACTAGTTAAGTAACTAAGAGTTGGGGTGTTACAGTTGTAGTGTTAGAGCCACGTTTCATGTGACTATGACCTTTAGGGTGTTTACAAGTTGAACTAGAGTGTTAACTGTGATGTCGAGTGCGAGTTTTGAGTATGGTATAAATGTATAATGCGGATGCCCTGAGAAAATGCATACGTCTTGGTGCTAAGTTTAGTGACCTAATTTGGCAACCTTATGAACCGTACCTTATAAAGGTTTAGTTTGTGGATTCTTAAGTGATTTTTTATGGTATAAAATTGTATCACAATAGGACGTAGCTATATTAAACTGAGCATGTCAACAGGAATTGTAGTAAAACATATGACATATCCATAAGGGGCTATAGCACTGTCATAGTTGATACACAATTATCACTTACCCTAGCGAATTAGCAAATGAGCTGAGTATCTTTTGCTATGCTAGTTGATATCATATGAATCACATGTGACCAAATAAGTGATGACATGTGAAGAAATGATGGGATTGGCTAATTTCAACATACGCAAACTTACGTAGGTCACTATAAGCTCAAGATATATCCAAGGTATTACGTGTTAAACACGTTATACAACTGTGTAGATAATGAAAAGATAGAGTATTTGGATAAGGGTTCTAAGTGACATTGTGAGCCTTGGGCCATAGATTGAGACGATCAAAACCGACATTCTCTAATTTAAGTCCCTACAGGGTGGGTGAGTTCTTAGGGGGGAAAAAAGAAGGTATAGTGTAACAGATTTGAGATTATGTGATATTGGGATGTAGTTAAGATCATCAAACCAGAACTAATTTCAAGGGTATAAAAGGCCCTAAAAGCATATGAAAGCTACAAAAGGGTGGATCTCAATGCTAAGGTACTCAAAGAAAAATTTGAAAGGGCATAAATCACTCCTTATCGGATTTTGGTGAACTAGGGGATGTGTTCTTTTGGGGATGAGACATGCTAATGACTAATTGAATTAGGAAATTAAAATTTGGTAGAGAAAGATTTGATTTTGTAGAATATAAGGGGGTACTTACATGATGGCATCATCTAGGGAACAAAAGCAATGGTTAACCGCCTCAAGCGTGCTCATTTCACCTAGAGCATGTAGTTATACATATGGAGCTTAGGGAGAAAGACTCGAGGAAGTACTACACATGTACTTATATTTTATACCTAAGATATTCTAAGAGTCATAATTTATATTTAGTCAATGAATGGACATAAACAATGGGTACAATTTGAGGTAGTAAATAAGGTATGATAGAAGTATAATCCCTTCATTGTTTGAAATATAGATATTTGATCTTATTTTCTTCCAACCCCATTTATTGAGGAAACTCTACTATGAACCAAGTATAGCATAGAATGCATGAGGCTATAGCTAGCAATTCTAGAAGACTAAATTGCTCTATTTGAAAAGGCATCGCCTCAGCTCAACTCTAATATGGCAGAAAAGGTTTATGGAGTGAAAGGCGTCTGGGAATTTTCTATGTAGGGATTGAAAACTTAGGTGACTTTCTTTTGAGCATATTAAACCCATGCAAATGCAGCTATATAAATCTTTATATTAATTTAAAAGTGCCTGTCATAATCCTTGGTCAACTGGCTAAAGTTTTCCTTATAAAGTATGTACCATTATATATTATATATTACATATTCCTTCAACAAAACCTTCGAAATTTTCAACATACGATGATAGCCGTTCCTGCCATATTCTAGTGCAATTCAACCCACAGATCCTATTTGAGTCCTAAACCTACTGTTTATAAAATCGCCAACTATCCTACTTAATCTCTCATTGAATATTCTTCCAAAATTGAATTGTTTCATGACATTAATCCTCCTATAGAATCATGACCACCAAGATAGAGTGCTATCCTCTTCCTTCATTCATTCATCTTTGTTCAGGTTACTTCTCTCCTTCATTATTAATCACTATCCATTTTGCTTATATAAACTTAGGTTCTTGTTACTCCCTTTTGCTAGCGTGCCGAGTTCATTATATCTGCCCAAACTATCCTCTTTTTCTTAGATAATCTTAAATTAAATTAAATAATCTGGCAAATAAAGCTTATCTTTTTCATAGTACATTTACCTCATTCCTTAACCCTTTAGAGTTGCCCACAAATTTTCTTATAAGCAAATCCTAAGCTTCTTTGGTAACACTTTGAATATAACACAAGTTTGAATTATTTACATCATCCACTATTTCATCGTCGGGTGCTTTTGCAACCCATTTAACCTAATACTCTTGATCTTTTTTTTTGCCTACTAATTCTTGTGAACAAATTAAAAATTATGTGACTCTCTTTCTTATAATTACACAAATATAGGTTCTCTCATCAATTTAAAACCTTTGTAACTCTCCCTTTCTTGTAGTCATCTCCACTTCAATTCCTATTAACTCATAGTCATTTGGTTGTAGTGACCTTGGGGTTCCTACAAGAGAACCCTAATGTATATGGATAATTTAATAGTCCAATATTAGATGAATACCTTGTATGATCTATTCTTGGTAGACAACGATGTCCCACCTACCCTTAAATAATTGATCACTATGTGAAATGTCTATCTTTACAAATTGCTTGGCTTTTAAACTAATATCAAATGTTCTTTTCTTTGGATACCCAATGTTTAGGACCAATTGATCCTTATTGCCCTCCATTCTTGAATCATTTGGCTTTATCATTATTTTCATTTTACCTACCTTATACTTCCCTCACCTACTATTTCATAATCTATCATCTGCTCTCTTACATTAAAATCTCACATCCATAATATTTTCCATTGTTTTTGATATGCTTCTGCTTGATTATATTATTTTTGTTTATTTATTGATCTCATCCCCTTATTGTTGTGTATTGTGTTAATCTAGACCATCTATTTGAAAGGTTTGGATTGATATCCAAGGCTTGCCAATAGATTATTCCTTTCTTACTGATGTTTTTCCTTCTACCATTTCTCATATTTGTGAAGGTACCTCACCCTTTAAAGTTGCTTCCTTCAACTTAATTATTTAACCTTCCGCTTGTTATTTCAAACTTCCGAAGGCTTGTGGATTCTCAAGAATACTTGTACATTCCTTCTTGTATGATTGGCCATGTTCTTGAATCTTGCTATTCATTACGAAATGCATCCGTAATCAACCTTAAATCTAATTTGTTGACACGTTGATAACTCTGATCCCCATCATCTTCCTTTCCATTTCATGAAGAATGTACTTATATCTATAGCCTGCACCCTATTCATCCATATTGATAAGTCCATACAGCTTGTTTGAATTACAGATGCAATTAAGCTTTCTCGAGTGAGAGTGAATCCTTGATTGTTGCAGTTTCACCCTTTCTTTTACTTTTAAACTCTACCCATGAGTTTTATTCATCTTTCTTTCTTGCATTCTGGCACCTTATCTGAACTTATCTCATATGAGCGAGGAACAATCTATCATATCATGTTGATTGCCAGCAGAAGGTCATCTAAGTGTAATTGAAATGCCTTTCTTTACCGAGACGATTCTAGTTATTTCCATCAATCCCCCATTGGGTCGTTATCTATATGCCCTATCTTATTTCTTAGCATGACTACAATAACTTCAAATCATTCCTAGTTATATTATGCACAATTTAATATATATAACTCTGCCTCCTAAATACCTATTTTATTTCATATGGTATAGAATGTTCAAAATGTTAACCATCTTCTGTTATTCTTATGGCTCATGTTTGCAAATCATGAGGCTTGTTGGCATCATTTTTGAAATACTTGATCCAGTTATGGCTCTCTTGATCTAACCATTTCATAATAATCCATCCTCTATCAGTCACTCCTAACTTCACTACTATTCCGTTTCAGAATAATAACTCACCCAATTATCATTTTGATCATTCTTAACCTTAAACGTATTTATTTTTACCTACTAAACATTTAACTAGTCTATATGAACAAATTAAATTCAGAAAGAAAATGGAGTTTTAGGAACATTAGGCCTATGAAATCACTGAAAAAGCTAAACCTAGTGACTTACACATTGACCTTATCGTTCCTGATGGTTTATGACAAGTGTCCTATGATGATATAGGATCATAGGGTCAACCACTTTGCAATAAGAATGTACCTCTAATCAAGATTGTATAGGTTAACTATGTCTCATCAGAAACCACTTGCAAAGCTAATGAGAAAATGAAAAATAAGTTCTGCACTCACATTAGGGTAATTCAAGTACATTTTTTAGATTTGTAAGTATCAGGGATGAAATTTATTTTAAGGAGGAGATGCTGTAACAGCCTGGATGTAATCCATCCCAATTACCTTAGTTAATTTCAGTTTAAAGTTGGTGCTGCATTTCGATTTCACATCTGAAACATTTATACTATTGCAGATTGATACGACAAGGTGGCGTCGAAACAAGATTTAGCATTGTTTTATATCATTTGCTTGCTTCAACAAATTGAACAGAAAAATCAAAATAAATGAAATATAGAAATATTTGAAGATTTTTAAAAAACATCTAAACATTTTTAGCAAAATATCTAAAGATTTTTAGAGAAAATATCTGTAATTTTTAGTAAAATAAGTAAAGATTTTTATAGAAAATATTTGGGATTTTTAATAAGATATCTAAAGATTTTTAGCCAAAATATCTAAAAATTTTTAGATAAAATATCTAAGATTTTTTTTTTAAAAATATAGGATTTTTTTTTAAAGAGGGGTAACCCTTATATAAACCACACCCCTTTCATTTTGGCACGCCCCTCCCTCTCTTCATCCCATGCCAAGGGGGCCACCACCCGACCTCCTCTTTGTCCTCTCCATCTTGTTTCTTTCACTTAATTTAAAAGGAAGGCCACCTTCATCATCATCAAGCAGTAAGCAATTACTTTCACAAGAAAGAGATATATAATCCAGGTACGTTTATTGTCTGGACCTTTGAAAATTCATATAATTTTACACATATCAAAATCTCAAAATGTACAATTATTTAATGGATCATTTTCAAGTATTATTTTGCTACATAATTAAGAGGACCCACCAGTAATCAATTATTGAGGCTTATGCCTTTAGTTCACCCACAAGGCCATAGGTCCACCTACCCAATCAGCCTAGTAGGTGTACACCTATTCAATAATTACATTGTATGTACGAGCTCATCGGTTTGGATTCCATACTCAGATAATAACACATAATAGTTTTCATATAATTATCTCTCTCCCTTATTTCAAACCAAAATGAATTGAAATGCAACTGCTCACTGAAAAATGGATTTCTATCTTTATAGCATATAGGTAAATGTATTGAGCTTAGGTGCGCTATTCGAACAAGTTGTGTTTTTATGTTTTAGGTAAATAAATTGTAAAGTCTTGACTTGATAATGCCTCTGAAGCGAGGAGACTATCAATGGAGTTAGATAAGCTCACATTGATACTTCATAAAGTCACGAGTCATTAGAATGTGTACCATTTGGATTGCGCGTAAGCTATGATGTGTTATCATGTTTGTATAGGTGAATGAACTAAGCCTTATCTTCTCTACGATGGCGGTAACCCCCTAACACCAGTGCTTCTGTTGTGCCGACTACTAATGGTTAGTTAACGTTAATTAAGACTAGTTAAATGGCTAAAACTTGGGGCATTACAGTCTCGAATGGTCAAAGTTCAAGGTCAGAAATCGCCATAAAAGAAAAACAAGAGAAATAAAAAGAAGTCAAAGGCCAAAAAGAACTTAGAGATGGCTTTCGAACAGGAATACATACCCCTGATTAAGTCCCTTTTACTTTATCTGATTATATCTCAAACGGTTTCATGGGCCAACGAGTAGGAAGAAGTAAACGCCAATCTGGCGAACACCACTGAAGAAGTGGATCTAGTGATTCTTCAGTCGGGTCATAAACTCCAACCGCTAGAATCAACGAAAAAGAGAAGGCAATAGAAATGACACCAAAAGAATCGCCAACATCCGAGAATGATAAAGTGAAGAGAAAGCAATCCCATCAAGTTCGAATAGAAAATGTGCCTCCATGGACAGAAGGTTGACCAAAGTGCTTAAGAAGGATCTCATAAAAAGAGGGCCTGTTGTGATGTCATATCCCATCTCAAGCAATCTCACTGCATCTAAGTGTCTATGATGCTTTACAAATGTCAAAGGAGCTAAGATGGACCCCACTACATATAAGGATCAAGTCGACCCTATTGAAGTAGATGAGGTGATGTCCTCTTTATAAACCAGTGTGCTGCATGCATGGCTTGTATAACGTTATCTGACGAAGACTTCTAGTTAGGGTTTGCTAATGACAACAGGCATTTATATGGCATCAGTATGATTGAGGATAAAAGGATACATAGAATCCGACTTGCTTGTGGTTTTGCGATCGACATTATTTCATTAAGGGCATTGAGAGCGCTAGGGATAACATCAAATTAGTTGTCCACCACTTTGATCACAATACAACAATTTATTCAGGTGGAGCAAAAAGCCTTGGGCATTATTACTTTGAAATTTGAGCTAAATGACCTCTATGCGGATGCTCTCTTTCATATGATAGATGCACACTTCTTACAATGCCCCACTTGGGTAGTCGTGGCTCCATACTAGCAAGGTTATTACCTCTACTCCTCACAAGTGTTTGAAATACACTGACGAGCATGGAAATTAGATGACAATCCGGAGGGATGTAAATCCTTTTCATGGAGAAGACGTTAATTACATGCCAAGTTTTACAAATTGGCATATTCTAGAATCTCCTTAGTGCCTTGAGACCCTAATGGAAGCAATCAAAAAGAAAAGCCGAATGATGTTGCTTTACATCAAAAGGTCATTCAGGTTGTCAATAGCTATATCAATGAAGCTAAGGAGAATCAAGTCCCATGGTTGAAGGTGTTGCTCAAATACACACTAAGGACAACGAAAGGCTAGCCAAAAGTCCTTGACACCGACAAAGGAAGTTGTGAACTCCCTTGTCATGAGTTATCCTTTAACAGAAGCGTCCTCTTCAAGCGGTCCACCCCCAGGAGGACTATCATCAACGAAGAGGGTGAAGAAGAATAAGAAATGGCACAGTATGAACAGCTCCTTCGAGAGTGCAAAGATATATTTGCTTGAGGATACCAATACATGTCGGCCCTGGATCCAAAGACATAGTTCACAAGTTAGCTGTTTCAAAAGGCATAAGGCTAATGAAGTAGCCTTAGCGATGCTTTCATCTTGAGTTAATAATCCAAATAAATGCTGAGATAGACAAATCATAAAGGCTCACTTTATTCATGAAGTTCAATATGTAATTGGTTAGCTAGCATCATCCCTGTTTGGGAAAAGAATGGTTAGCTTTCGATATATGTGGACTTGAGGGACTTAAAAAATGCATGTCCTAAGGATGATATTTTTTTTTAGTACTCTGTCTTTCATGGATGGTTTCTCGATATACAATTAAATCAAAATAGACCCTGAAGATGATGACTTAACTATCTTTTGGATACCACAAGGAATATATTGCTATGCGGTAATGCCATTTGGTTTGAAAAATGCGAGGGCCACCTACTAGAGAGTTATGGCAATCATTTTTCATGATTTTCTCCACAATGTCATTGAATGTTATGTCAATGACTTGGCTGTGAAAACAGAAGATAGAGAAAACCACCCATACGACCTAGGAAAGGTTTTTCAAAAGCTTCGTGAACATCGGCTCAAAATGAACCACTTTAAGTGTTAATTTGGGGTCACCTTGGGAAAGTTCCTCGGCTTTGTTATTCAGATAGAAGGAATATAAATTGATCCCGACAAAGTGAAAGCCATAATCCAAATGCCTTCATCAAGAAACTTAAGGGAAGTGGGGGGTTTGTAGGGAAGATTGACTTATATAAGGTGGTTCATCCCGAATTTATCAGGAAGGTGTCAACCTTTCACATGACTCTTGAAAAAAACACACGCTTTGTGTGGGATCAAGCTTATCAAAATGCTTTTGAAAGCATCAAACAAATAAGGCCATCTATCCTAATAGCTCCAAACGGGGAATACCCTTAATTTTATACACAGCAGCTCTCAAGCGGTCTTTAGAAGCCATGTTGGCTCAACGTAATGATGAAGGGAAAGAAAATACCCTCTAATGTATCAGCCAGGTGATGGTGGGTGAAGAAATAAAGCACTTCTTCATAGAGAAAATTTTTCTTGCTTCAATCTTCGCTATTCAAAAGTTAAGACATTACCTCTTATCCCATTAAATCACTGTAATTTTAAAGGTAGATCCATTAAAATATATATTGTTATTAAGGTTTTGCTATTAGAAATATTGGCTAAATGGGCTATGCTTTTGGCCCCTTTTGATATCAAATTTGTCCCTTAAAAGGTAGTGAAAGGACAAGCTATAGCCAATTTTCTAGCAGTACATCTATGTGTAGATGATGAGGACTTACCCGATGATATGCCAAATGGTGAACTTATGCTTATTGAAACAAAATCGTGGCAGTTATATTTTGATGCGATAGCGAGGAGTCGGGGAGGTAGAGTGGAGATTGCATTTGTAACAGCATCAAGAGGACTTATGCCTTATTCATTCTATCTCCTTAAGACGTGTTCAAATAACGTAGCTGAATATGTGGCAATCATAATTAGCCTTAAATTGGCCCTTGAAATGCATATTAATCAGCTTGAAGTATTCAGTGATTCTCAGTTGATTATCAAACAAATAAATGGTCAGTATGAAGTAAGAGATACCAAATTGGTGCTTTTGCACCTGAAACACCCCAAGTATGGTTTAAAGAATTTGAAGTGACTACTTATATCACTAAAGGTCCACCTTCATTTTTAGAAAGCTCACGCTTAACTCCATAGTTAAGCATATGTGCTGTGGAGAAATCTTATGATGAGTGACCTCCTAGGAAGTTTTTCAAGTAGTGTGTGAGCGAGGACAAAGCATATCAGAAATGGTTGAGGTGATTTACGGGGCCAGGTGATAATTCTTCAACTCATTACTGGTAATTATCCATGACCTTAGAAGGGTTGGGGCGTTACAGATGGTATCAGAGCCAACTTGCGATCGTGACCTGTGCCAATGGATGGGAACACCCTAGGAAGTCACCCAGCAAGGTAAAGATATTGGGATGAATAGCCAGTCAAAAGGATGCGTAAGTCAGTTAGTTAGCAAGGAACGGTGAGGAAAATGAGCTTTTGAAGTTGGGTGAGTGAAACATCCCAAGTATGGCTTAAAGGATATGAGGTGACTACGTATGTCACCAAAGGTACATCTTCCTCTTTGGGAAACCCACTCCTAAGAACTCAACAGCTAAGTGTCCTTCTTGTGGAGAAATGTTAGACCTCTTGGGAAGTTCCCAGATAGCGCGTGAGCGAGGATGAAGCACGTCGAAAAGACTTGTGGTGATTTATGGGGCCAATCGATAAACCTTGAAGTTATTCTTGGTAACTGCCCATAACCCAATGAGGGGTTAGGCCATTAAAACACCAAAGGACAAGAAGCCTTATGAACCAATTATTTTAGGTAGTGGTCAACCATGTGCCAAGGTCCGAAGATGATAAGGTAGATGCCTTAGCGAAGCTGGTTTCTTCATTGATACTTCCCAATGAAAGCGAAATTCAAATAACCATCAGGGCATGTCACTTGTTGGCCTCAGCTGTGGACTGTTTTGTTAAAACAGAAGAAAAAAATGTGGTCTTAGTTTTTGATGTTGAAGAAAAAGCAGAGTGGGGATAACCTCTTCTTGTGTATCTCCAGTAAGAAACTTACCCACTAACTCAAAGAAAAGAGTATATGTAAAGCAGTGACCATTAAGATTTGCATTAAGAAATAACACTTTATATTAAAAAGCTTTCGATGGAGTATTACTCAGATGCTTTTGAAAGCAGGAAGCCACTTATATCCTAAATGAAGTTTATACTGGGGTACATGGTGTTCATTAAGGCAGTCTAAAACTTATTGATCAAATCAAGAGGTTGTTGGGCTATTAGTGGCTAACCATGGTTCAAGAGGTAATAAAATTTACCAAACTATGCTAAGCTTCCTAAGCGCACCGTGATTTTATTCATCAAATACCCCAACCACTTCACCCGAGTATATTATCTTGGCCCTCCTATGCATTGGGGCTAGATGTCATACGACTTTACAAGTCGTTCTCCTCTGATGGCCATATATTTATTCTAGCATCCACACACTACTCCTCAAAGTGGGTAAAGGCCATTCCATTAAGAGAAGTGAGGGCAAAATAAGTCACATATTTAATCAAGTGATTATAAGGCTTTCAGAAAAGTAGAAGTTTAGACACAGCTTTTTGTCAAGTTACAATGCATCGTCAAATGGTCAAGTTGAAACATTCAATGAAGTGCTTTGCAAGATTCTTAAAAAAATGATCTCAACATTAAGGAGGGATTGTCACGAACGATTACTAGAAGCTTTATGGGCTTATTATTAAACCATAGTTCGAGCAACAACTGGTTGTACGTCCTATAACTTTTTCGGTTTAGAAGTCGTGCTATCCCTTGAGCTGTAATTATCTTCCCTAAGAGTAGCCATACAATTTACTGATCTAGATAAGAATACTCAAGTAAGATTTACCGAGTTTGAAGACTTAGATAAACGTCAGTTAATGGCTCAGCAAATGCTAAGCTCAAATGGCTGGTGCACTCAACAGGCGAGTCAAGTTTTGCTAATTTAGTGTTGGTGATTTGGTCTTAACTATAATGCAGCTTATTATCATCAATTGAAAGACACAATAGAAATTTGAGTCCAAATGGAAGGCCCTTACGTAGTTACGAAGGTCTTCCCTAAGGGGTTATATGAGCTCTCAAATCATGGCAGACAAGTTGTATATGCTTGTGTCAACGAAAATTCTTAAAAAAAAATTCTTCACTTGAAGTTCCTAAATAGTTGAATTATAGTGAACTACGAAAGGCTTGATCTCTTAAAGAGGGTACACAGGCAATCTACCTTCATGCTAGACCCAGCTGTAAAAATGAAAATCCCCTTTTTCCTGAGGCATAGTTATGTAAGTCATTTGATGTTGTAAATTGTCACGTAAAATTCATAGTGAAAGTCAACTTCTAATTGCCATTTTTCTTAGTGCAACTATGTTGATTTGTATTATTGTGCTTAAAAAAAGATAAATGAGGGAACAAATAATAGGAGTTAGCTATTTAAAAAAGGAAGAAGTAGAGAATAAAGGAAAAAGAAGTTGCTGCACTGTGAATATATTTATCTCTTATTTCATCATTCAAAATGATCTAGTACAAACTGGGTTAATGATAAAAATCAAAGCACACATTGAAAGCCAAGGGAAATAAGGGACAAAAAGGGAAAATGACTTAACATTTATAAAAGAAGGCAATAGAGTCAATTGAATTCTTCAGTTGATCCTTCTCCTTTTCCAAATCATGGAGCTTAATAAACCCTACTTCAGTCAACTCCATTTGAAGATGTTCCCTTTTCTTTTTCTTACGATCGAGAGAGGTCCTTAGTTCACCTTCCGTAGTAACCAATTTCTGCTTCTTATCTAGGAAGTCTTTCGCATGTTACGATGCATTCCTCTTCCTTTAAAATCTCCTTCTCTATAAGTTCAAGGTTCAAAGCTTCAATGGATAGCTGCTTAAGATTGTTCTCAATCTGAAAAATTTAAAAAGAACAAATAAAGTCCTCAGAAAACAAGAGATTAAGTCGTTGGGAATCCACCAATTCTTTAGTGTTTGCAACAAGTTTAGGTACATTAAATGCTTCCTCTACCCTGGAGTAAGCCAACAAATTTCTGCAGTGCTAACTCGAGAGTTATCAACCATAAGGCGGAGGACCTCTAAGGATTGGAAAACCTATACCCTATTGGCCAGCAAATCTTAGGTTGAATCCTGACTGGAAATCATATCCACTATAGCCTTTACCCCTTTACCCCTCTAAGAAGACTCCCTTGGACCTAGTCTTCTATTGAATTACAAAGTGGCTCCCTATTGTGGTAGGAACACTCTGAAGTGGTTTGACCTCCACTACATTATCTTAAACCACTGGTGCATAGATGATAGCAATTACAAGAGGATCATGATGCTCTTCTTCAACAGGAGAGGCTGTTAGTGGAGACATATCCATGCTCTCTGATACGAGGCCATTTTGTGGTGTGAAGTTTCTTGTTGAATGCCAGATTTGGGGAAATCTTTAAATCCTATCCCATTCCCTATATTAGAATCATTTGAGTAGTTAGGCGGTCATAGCGAGCTCTTTTGAAACTCATCTCACTGGGGGATTGTTGCTAGGGATTTTTTTTCTTCTGCTTTTGTGGTTTTTAATGATCCTACAAAAGTTTTTACTTCCCTTTGTTATATGAGGTAGCTCCAGATTTCTCCTATGAAGAAGCACCATATGGCAATTCAGAAACCTCAATTGGACTTTTAGCTGAGTGAAAGGCTGGTATATACTCGATAACATAGACGAGTGCCCTTGGAATCTCGTTAAAAATTATGTGGATCTTATGGATCGTTTTGCTTGAATATGGGGTTGTAGATTTAATCCACCAAGTATGGTAATTCCAACCACATACTCCTTCATAGTAACTGTAAGGGGTATGGAATCTGGCCCTAGTGTCTTTAGCACAAAGGTCCATCATATTTCTTCTCTGTCTGAGATGTCTAGAAAAACTCAAATTGTTCCACAATACTTCTTGACCAAAGCCAAATTGACGAGCAAATTCAATTCAGATAATAACACTCCCAAATCTATTTTAATGTAAACCGTACTGGGAGCACTGATGATCGAATGAATAAGAGATACCGAAAGTCATCAATTACCAGCCCTGTATCAATAAGGTCTTAGGCTAGTTCATGAATCTTTAGGGTAAATGTTTGCCCAGAGTAGGTAAATTGCTCATCTCTAAATATGTGTCTTGTTTGAGATAGAGAGAGGCTCGCATAAGTGTCATTGGTATAATGAATGAGGATAGGGTAATCTTTTGAGAACTTACGATTAGGACAATAGGAATAAAAACGTGGCAATAACTTAGCCACCTAAGCTATCACGTACTGTATAGAAAGAGTTGTTCCTGCTTTACTCGAATGATCTGGATAACTGGCTACCTACCCTAAACCATGATATATGTACCTAAGGACCATGGAAGCTAAAGAAAGTCTTTGACCCTTCGCTAATAATGCAGCCATTAGAAAATTCTCCAGTCGTACGACATCCCCATGATAAGGTAGAACAAAGTGGCTTAACCAAAATGCTAGAAAAGTAGTAAGCTCTAATTCCCTTGTAAGATTCAAAGTCGCTATACGTGACTTTTAAGAAACTTGTGCTAGGATATTCTTCTCCAATTGTGGCCGTCCACCTAGCAACGAGGGTTAGTTATCCTCTATAAAATGATGCGTCCACCAATTGCCAAAAAACATAATCGTGCTTGTGGAAGCTACAAAGCTCAGGATGAATGCATAGAAGTTTCACAATAGCAGGTGGGTACCTAGTGGGATCACATAAAAGATCATTATAAGGTAAAAACTCTTCTTAGACGACACCTATCACTGGTAACCCACTAATTCTTTCCAACTTATAAAGAGAAGTTTGATGTCACTAGCACCGTGGTGAAGAATATTTGTCAATGATCCCTAAATCTTGTAAAAAGCTCTCCATATATCACAATTGGAATGATAAGGAAACTGAGAAACGCTGACAATGCCAAAAATGTCAGCTTGTTTCAATATCTATTCAAATTTAGTCAAAATGTACCATGTCCACTCTATGATGCCAGGCTTCTATGTCACATAACTATGAAATTAAAAGTCTAATTCCTAGTTCAATTTGTGTTTAAGAGATCTTGTAAATGTCATGTGACAGGATACTTTTCTTCATTGCCACGCTCAATGTTTACCTTTTCTAGTAAAGTGGCATTGAAACAATTTTATTGAGGCCTACAGACATCAATACAACCATGTTCTTCATTTGAGTGTCCTTTTCGGATCCTATCGTTTTTAGACCATGAGGTTTTGAAGACTTTCAAGTCAGAAGGAACGTTGACTTCTAAATCTCTTAGGGAGATATAGTGTTGATAATATGGTCCAAAATCACATTTATCACCATTTGCATTCAGGGCCTTTTAAGTGTTGAGAGTTGCATCCATGGTCATTAATTAATTGTTAAAACAATCATTAATTAATGACTACTAGATAGAATTAACTAACATTAAAAATTCGTGCATCAACAATGTTACCAAAGCCAACTTTCATGGATTAAAAGTTGGCATTATATGGACAAACATGGAGTCCTGGGGGAATATAGCATAAGAAAGAGGATATAGGGCTTTTAGTTGAATTCAAAATGTCAATTAATGTTAGAAGAAATCAGCACAAATTCACTGCTAGTGTGCTATTACCTGGAATATGCTACAAGAAGTTAACAAAACATTTCCCTTAGATTATGGGTGGATGCGAATCATATTTGCACATCCACTTGGGGGGGAAAAAAAAATTTGCAAAGGGGAAAATTAGTATATGCTCAAGTTGAGTATTGGATAAAACCATGTTGGCTTGATTCCATTAAGATGCGTAGAA
>JAKOGI010002887.1:0-45000 GCA_029747015.1 Carnegiea gigantea
GTTAGCTGCTTCAGCGATACATGAAGATAAGTTCGCCTGACCAGCAAGACGGTCAGCTACTCCGTCGATACAGGAAGATAAGCTTGCCTAACCTACAAAAAGATCTGCTACTCTAGCAATATAGGAAGACAGGTTGGCCTAACCCACAAGAAGATTCGCTGCTTGAGCGACACATGAAGATAACTATGCCTAACCCCCAAGAAGGTCCTCTACTCTAGTGACACGGGAAGATAACTATGTCTGACCGGCAAGAAGGTCCGCTGCTCCATTGACAAGGAAGTTCACTAATCCACTAAATTAAGGGTAAAAGGCATCAGGCACCATCACGGAAAAAGTAGATAGGCACCAAGCTTCAAAATCCTTGGTAATCGGATACGGATTCTACATCATCACAGCCATATGGAAAATTACATGAAACATCTAATTACTTCCACTTTCATGTACCTAGGCTCGGCCAAAGTGGTGGCTAACTATAGACGCCTAAAAATGACATTTATTTTAATAAGCCCAATGACGATATTAATAGCCTACTTTGAATATTTAAGGGCCCAGCAGATTGACAATCCAAAAAAGAAAACCAAAAAAACTAGGGCAACTGAGACGCAAGGAGAATTGGCCTAATGGGCTAGTCTTTACATAAACCCTATCAGGTTCTCTGGAGGTGGAACCCACTTGGGTTCATTCCTCTTTCCGGTCGAAATCTACTCCTACTAGGCTGAGTCAAATGGCGTTTACTTAAGACTAGATTTTCGAGCCTAGGTAAATTAATTACTGTTAATTAGGGTTCTAGTCTACCAAAACAGTCGAAAGCCTAATCGGAGTCAGATCAGGTCTTCTTCTCCAAGTCTGATTCATATAACCCCCTCAACAGCTATAAAAAGGGGGATGACTCCTAGGTTGAGGGTACACCGAAAAATCATTGAGAGAGGCATTGAAGACCTTTCTTCCTAAAGTAGGATATCGCTAGGGGAGAGTTATTACATCAATTCTATAAACTGCCTTCTATCAGGTTCTTGAAGGATTCATTCAGGTAGGGTTATCCTGAGGGCGTACTTCATAGCTTTTCTCCCTTTTCTCTTTATTTCTTTGTAGCAAATTTAGTTAATTACGGCTGGCAAAGATGTAATCTTTAGGATAGTTTTGTCGCCATCTACTATAATATTTTGAACATTTGCCTTTTTACTTATTTCGAATGACATTATACCTTGGCTATGTGAATAATTCTAATGCTTTGTATGGAGGTGTGTTAGTATGATTAAAGCTTTAATTTACCCTATTGATTAGTAGAGGCCATCAGCGAGGTGAATACCTTAGCTATGTGAATAATTCTAATGCTTTGCATTCCATTCTATCACTGTATCATCGCCCCTAAATCTGGAGCCACGGTTCCATACCAAGGAGTCAAGATGGTCCTCCCACTAGGGATTAGTCGGGGGCCTTTCAAAACCCTTTTGAAGCAGTATCACTTTGTTCCTTTGATGTCCCTATCGGCATGATCTGCTTTGAATAATGTCATTGTTTATAAGTTCTCCTAAAAACTCATTCGTGACTTGATGGATGCATGCAGTAATTCAACTCACACTTAAAAGAGGAGCGTAAGTTAGCTAAGATCAAGAGAACTTAAACTTGAATTAGGTTGAATCTGAATGGAAAAGAAAAGGATAAAGTGCATCTAAACTTATTCTTGAATACAGAAATCACCACCAAGAACAAGTTTAGGGCCCTTAATCTCAATTAGGATACAGAAACACCACCTAAACAAAGATTAAGACTCACTTGATCACCACCTACCTTGGCCTAAGCTAGGATGAGCAAGCAAAGTATTTCAGTTTGTCAAGGAGCAAATGCTCTACTCTTTTGCTCAATACTCAAATCTGGTTTACAAAGTGAGCTACTTACTATCTTATGCACTCGTTCCCCTTGCTGCCAAGGAAGAAAAGAGGTTTCTTCATGCTTAGGAAACCTCCAAGCTAGCTTAAACTAACAAAGTTTACAAAGCATGCTTAACTAAGCTAATTACAATCAATGAGTCTAGCTAAACAAAAGGATAATGACTAAACTCATTCCTAAACATATTAATTAGCATAAGGGATCCACCTTGCATATGGAAGAGAGAGAAAAAGGCTGTTGAGATCTCCCCCTTTATAGCTAGCCAACCGAATGCATGTTGTCTTTCCTTCCTTGCTTCTTAGTGGCTAAACACTTTACTAAGCCAAAAGAAAGGTATGATGATGTTTTCAACCACCATTAACAACCAATAAGGTAGAGAAGTTGCTAGGTAAGTGATGGAGATCTCTCCACACCCCTTAATTTGGAAACTCAAGTCAGCAAAGGTAATCATATTTTGAAGGCCAAAGGATGAATAAATCATCCAAATTTTGTTTGAATAATAAAACAGTAGGCCACGGGTTGATTCTAGTAGCCAACCCGTTTTTTAGAGCTTAATTACTTAAACCTCTTTAAGGTTTAAGTCTACTATTTTTTTATTGGGATTGAAGTTTGTGAAGTTAGCTTTGCACCAAATTAAGTTTCATCCCATTTGGACTTCATTTACCCATTCAAATTAGCAAATAATCCCAAGGTGTCCAAACTATCTAGATCAACTAGATTTTACCCGGTTTTGGTGATTACATTTCTTAATCTTCCATGAGGTTTAAGTCCCCAATTTTTGTATTCTTGGAAATGTTAAGATCATAGCTTTCATGTCCAGTTGGAATTACTAGATTTGGAGTTCAATTGGTCAGTGAACGAAGCTCATTTTCAGTCCTATGCTGTTTTGGACCAGATTCTGCATGATTCGAGTATTCAGCCTATTCAAGGGTCAAATGATGTCCAAATGCTTTGATTCAAAAGAGAGGGTATTCTAGACATCTTGAGGTTTCCCTCCATGCAAAGAAACCAAGATTACTCAGTATTTAGGGTGTCAAGCAAGGAAGACAAACCCAGGCAGATTCAGCCACCTAGCACCCAGCTGCTTAGCCTTGAGGTTTTACCCTCTTAAGAGGGTTTGCTAGAGGTGTGTGCCTGCCATGTTAGCTGTCTTGATATGCTTAGTCATCCTAACACTCAGCCAAGCAGGGGCATGCCACGTGGAGCAAGGGAAGACCACCATTTTGCAAGCTATCAACCGGCCACTCAAGCTACACATAGCAGCCATGCATTCATCCATCTTTTGATGTGGCAGTCGTGCATTACTTACCTTCTTGCTAGGAAAACGAGTGTCCTAAGTTACTTCAAGCTTAGGAAAAGTGTTAGAGAGCTAAATCATGTTTTTTGAAGCTTAAGCATTCGAATTAGTTTAAACAGTGTGATTGTTTAAGTTAAGCTAAATTAGTAGCTTTCGTAGCTAGCAAGGAAAGCTTCTTTTCATGTATGTTCAAGGCCATTTAAAGCCATGCTGGTTCATTTTGTAAGATATACACTTAAACTTTGAATTAAGAGAAAGACTTTGTGTCTTTGAGTTTCCTTGAATACTTAACTTGCTTATCCTTAATTAGGTCGATTAAGGTGGTGATCAAGTGAGTCTTAATCCTTAGGTAGGTGGTGTATCTTACCCTAATCCAAAATTAAGGGCCTTAAGCTAGTGATTGGTGGTGTTTCTGTATCTAATCATCTAGTTTAGAACTATCCATTTACCTTGATATTCCTCACGGGTTTCAAGTGCACTCTGCTAGTTTTCAGTTTACATTGAATTCTGGTTTGAGTTTGCAATTAATTCCTTGAAGATACATCAAGTTCCTTTTCCTTTTTCCATTTAGAATCCTTGATTCTAAATTCTATTCCTATCTCACGTGTTTGCTGCCTCACAACCAGCATATTACGTCCCACTTTCATTGGTTTCTCTTTGATTGTATTCTCTCTTGGTTTTAAGCTTTCACTCTTAATTTGAGTTTTAGCATAGACCCTCATGAGGTACATCAATAAGCCCAAAAAGGAAGGAGTAACCATCGTGCTAACCAATTGGATGAGAGAGTCGGATTTCATTGGTTTTTGTGCAATCCTTTTGCCTTGGCTAAAGCTGATTCGAGGTAGATTTCCTTGCTTGGGGGAAACCTCGGGATGTCAACAAACCCTCCTCCCTCCGATTAAGAAATTAAGGTTAAATCAGCCTTAACTTACCTAAAATGCCCAGCAAAGCAAACCGGGCAGGTTAGGTGCTAATGTGGCGCGGTTTACAAAATGGCTTTGATTCTTCACTTTGCAATTGACTTAGCTTGAATTTCTTTGCTGGTCTTAACAGCTGACTTCCTTGAGAACCAAAATATACAGAAACAATGGACTTAAACCTTATGGAGGCCTAAGTAATCTCGTACATAAATCCGGGCTGTTTTGCTGAATTGAACTCGAGACCTTCTATTTTGGACCCTAATAGAATGTGGGTCATTTCTTAGACTTTGGCGGGAAAATGTGGATTACCTTGACTGATTTGGACCTCCAAATTAAGTTGACTTGATGGACCTGCATCACAACTCTGTTTAGCTAAAGAATCTTTACTGTTTTAATGTGGTATTTGTTCATGCGTTGCTAGCTAAAGGAAGACATATTGGGATCTAGGTAGTAGGTACCACCTGGACCAAAATTAAGGTACCTATTTTGGGCCAGGTTGAGGAGACTGTCATGACCCGGCCCAAGAGAGATACACCTGGTTCAGCCTCCTTGGCCAGGTCCAAGCCCATTCTTCCATGAACCTATAGCCCAACCTAACCCATTACAAAAATAAAATAAAAAAATTAAATCTGATTTTTAGAAAAAACATAAAAGTACCTAGCAACAAGTCCCAACCATTCATAGGGGATCACACCCTCAGGGAGGTGGATCCTTATAACCTCTCTTGTGTTGAAGGACACGTCTCCTTATGAAATTTTGTTAGCAAAAGCACCAAACTATGGGTTTCTTAAACCTCTTGGTTGCTCCTGTTTTTCAAATTTTTTGGCTACTTTTGTAAACAAACTTTCTTCTAGGTCCACTTATTGTGTTTTTTTAGGCTATGCTCCTCATTACAAGGGATGTCATTGCCTAGATCCTCTTACTAACCGTGTTTATATTAGTCATCATATACACTTCTATGAAAATGAATTTCCATTTGTGTCTCTTGCTTCTCGAGCACCAACTAGGAATCAACCTCCTCCATTTAACATGGATGAAATTTTGACTCTCAACTATACATCTAATGTGTTGCAACTTTCTTCCTGTAGCCTAATTACGTCATTGGTCTCAAATAGGCCCAGCCGGCTTGTTTCCCCTATCACAGCTTGTCTCCCTCAATCGTGTTTGCTCCTTCACCTCAACCCACTATGTTTACTAGTGCCTCGTCAAGGCCTTCTGGTTCATCCACTCCGCCGGCCCAACCCACGTTACCCTATCCCCATGTCTTCATCCCCTCCTTTGTCCTTTCCTCTCATTAGCCCCATTTTTGCCATTTGGCTCTCTTCTCCTATGGCTTCTTCCTCAATCGGCCTAAGTGTCACCCCTCCTTCTGTTTCGTGTCCTATTCTAGCTGAGTCTAGATCGTTGTCTTCCTGTGATTTCTCTGTCACTTCTCATGAGTTAGCCTCATTACATGTATTGTCTAGGCCCATCACTAAAGTTCATGGCATGCAAACATGTCCAAAGTCGGGTATTGTCAAGCCCAAGTGTCTTCTGTCTTTATCTGTCTCTCTAGCTGAGCATGAACCTCCTTGTGTTTCTAAGGCTTCCAAGTCCCCTCATTGGAAGTATGCTAATGCTATGGCTGGGGCGTATAATGCATTAATGGCTAACACTACTTGGGATCCGGTTCCACCTCATCCTTCACAAAACTTAGTCGATTGTAAGTGGATTTACAAAGTGAAATACAAATCTAATAGTACTGTAGAGACTAGAGAGGCATAAACCGAGGTTGGTGGCCCAGGGTTTTCTTTAGCAAGTAGGTATTAACTACCATGAGACTTTCTGCCCCATTGTTAAACCTCCCACTATTCGTCTTATTCTTTCTTAAGTTGTTTCCTCTCGATGGTCAATTCATAAGTTAGATGTCAAAAATGTTTTTTTTGCATAGGCACTTAACTGAAGAAGTCTATATGAAACAACCATCAGATTTTGTACTTCTTATTTCCCTTGTTGTGTTTGTAAGCTTCAAAAAGCCATTTATGCCCTAAAATAGGCTCCTCGAGCTTGGTTTCATCATTTCAGCATTTTTCTTCTGTCTCATGGGTTTGTATGTGGTAATGCTGGTCCTTCTATGTTAGTACTTCGCACTGCCTCTCATACTTTGATTCTCCTGCTTTGTATTGACGAAGTTGTTCTCATAAATATCTTTTCCACTCTTATTGAGTCATTCACCTCTGCCCTTTCTAATAAGTTTGCCATGAAGGACCTTGGTGAGTTGCACTATTTCTTTGGCATTCAAGTGGTTTGTACCTCTTCTGGCCTCTTCCTTTCTCTGGACTTGTTACACAAATTTCATCTTCATACTTGCACCCCTACGAACCCCTTTTGCTGCATGAACCACTTTGTCCCTTTCTGATGGTGAATTGCTTGTAGATCCTTCTGAGTATCGAAGTATAGTTGATGCTTTATAGTATTTATTTATAACACCTCATATTACTTATGCAGTCCATGTAGTTTCCCAATTTATGCATCCCCCCCGCATTACTCACCTTCATGCTAACAAGCGTTTTTCAGGTGTTTGCAGGGAACTCAAGATCATGGCCTGTTTCTTCACCCATCTACTTCCCCATCTCTTATCATTGCCTATTCTAACTCAGATTAGGCTGGATGGAAGGATGCATGTCACTCTACGACTAATTATGTTGTGTACTATGGTCCTAACCTCATTGTCTAGAGATTGAAGAAGCAACCCACAGTGTCCAAGTCTTCTATTGGAGCCAAGTACCAGGCTCTTGGTTATATGGTCGTTGAAACCATCTGGCTTTACAAATTGTTGTTTGACACTGGAATTACCATTTGGGATCCTATTCGTCTTTATTGCGATAATGTTAGTGCCACCTACATGTCTGTCAATCCAGTTCATAATGATCATAGCAAACACATTGTTGTTTATTATCACTTTGTCCGAGAGCGGGTTGCTGCTATTGATTCAGTTGTTTGATATATCCCTATGCATTTTCCCATTGCTCATATTTTTACTAAGGGACTGTCTTCCCATCAGTTTTTACTTTTAAAGTCCAATTTGTCCATGCGTTCCCGATCAGATTAAGAGGGCGCAATAGGGTATAGAGATATATTGTAAAATTATATTTTGCATATTTACATATATATACACCTCCATGCTCCCAGGGTCAGGTGATCCTTTCGTTCACTAATCCTTCACAGTAATGTTTTCCTTGATTGGTCGTTTACTTCAAACATTAACTATAACAAGAGAGGGAGAATTTGGTTAGCGTGGTTTCCTAGTGTCCTTCAAGTGACTATTTTAGCAATGAGTGCTCAATACATACATTGTTGTGTAGTTCATGACTTCATGTGACTCAAAAGATTCTCCTTTACATTAGTGTATGGATCCTGTGATGACAATGAACAGTTGAAGTTATGCAATGATCTAATGGTTTTTGGTGGACAGATAACTGACCCTTAGGTCGTATGTGGGAATTTTAACAACGTTTTACATACCTTAGAGGGAGTTGGTGGTAATCGTTCGACTGTGGGTGAAATTTGCCTCAAAAACATTATCTTAAGGAGTGTAATTTACAGGATATCAAGCAGCAGGATCCTTTTATTCCTAGAATAATAAACATGGAGATGGAACTAGAGTCTTGTCTAAGATTGATAGGGTTCTGGCGAATGATGGATGCATTTAAGATTTTAATAATAGTGAAGCTGCCCTTGCAAGGAGTGTCTGATCACTCTTCAGTTATTGTAAAGTTTTTGGAAATGAAGCTGGCCCTAAACCTTTTCTCTTCTTTGATATGTGGAGTGGTCGTGAGAGTTTTCAACTTTTGGTACAGCATCATTGCAGCAATACTATTAATGGATCAAAAATGTTCCAACTGGTTTCAAAGTTGAGGAGCTTGAAGAAAGCTTTGAAAAAGTTCAATAAAACTCACTTTCGAACATTGAAGTTCAGACTGTGCAAGCTAAATTTGATCGAGGATGCTCAGAGGAAGCATAACAATGATCTGGGTAATATCACTTTGGCTGAAATAGAAAAGCATGCAGTCAAGGATTATCACTTGAAAAGTGCAGCCTTATACAAGTTCCTACAACAGAAGGCAAAGGCTGATTGGCTTAAGTTTGGAGATGCAAATACTGCTTTTTTTCATAGTAGAATTAAGTCCAGAATATAACACAATAGGGTGTATTCCATACTTGATATAAATGGGTGTCAAGCAGAAGGTTTTGTAGCTGTTGGAGAAGTCTTTGTTCACTTTTACCAAAATTTACCAGGGTAACCTTCAGCAGCATTCGGGGATATTGATCCTTGTTTCATAGCCATTGGGATTGTTCTTACTGAGTTGCAAGCAACTTCCTTGATAGAACCTGTGACAGAAAGAAATTAAAGATGCTTTATGGAGTATACCTACTACAAAAAGTCCGGGACCAGATGGTTAAACAAGTTCTTTCTTCAACGACACTTAGGATATATGTGGGACAGATGTGATTGAAGCAGTTAAGGATTTCTTTAATTCGGGTAAGCTATTAAAGCAAGTGAATGCAAATACTTTGACCTTAATCCCTAAGAAGCCTGTTGTAAAATCAGCGAGAGATTTTCGCCCTATAGCATGCTGCAATATTTTTGATACAAGGTAATTTCAAAGGTTATTTGTGGAAGATTAGAAAAGGTATTACCTGTGCCGATTGATAAAAGCCAAGTAGCTTTTGTGGAAGGATAGGAATATTCTGCATAATGTATTATTATGCCAAGACCTTGTGAAACATTACAAGAGGGGAGGCATCACACCGAGAGTTCTTCTGAAGCTAGATATAGCAAAGGCTTATAACTCTGTCAACTGGACTTTCATTGGTAACATGTTGAAGGCTCTCAAGTTTCCTGGCAGATTCATTAGATGGATCATGAGGTGTGTCACAACTGCCAGGTATTCTCTTCATGTGAAGGGGAGGATCATTGGTTTTTTTTTTTTTTTTAAGGCAAAGAGTGGGGTGAGGCAAGGTGACCCTGTCTCTGCACTCCCCATTGTGATATGCATGGAATATATGTCAAAGGGGTTTGAAATTAGCTGCACTACATAAAGATTCCAGTTTCCATTTGAGATGTAGAGGTTTCCGAATCACTCATTTGAGTTTTACAGATGATGTAGTTCTTTTTTGTGGAGGCGATGTGAGGTGTGTCCAGATTTTGCGTGATTATTTTCAGAGGTTTTCTAGTGCTTCTGGGCCGAAAATTGGTAAGGATCAATCAAAGATTATTTTTGGAGGAGTTGAAGAGCAAGTGCAGCACAAATTGTTGCGATGATTGGTTTCAAAATTGGTGAATTGCCTATAAAATACTTAGGTATGCCTTTGTCTGCTTCTTAGCTCACTAAATCTCATTATCAGATTCTGATTAAGAAGATTATTGCTAAGATTCAATCATGAGCTTGGAAGAGATTGAGTTATGCAACTACTTAACTGAGTGCTCATTGGAATGCAACTCTGTTGGGCATCAATTATCATTTTCCCAGAGTATGCAATATCTCAGGTCATTCAAACATGCCCAAGGTTTCGGTGGGTTTGTGAAAATCAGCATGATAAGATGCCATTGGTGGCTTGGGACCTTATATGTAGACTAAAAGCCGTAGGCGGTCTTGGAGTAAAAAATGTTGATAAATCGAATACAGCAGTTGTGGGAGAGTACATCTCGAATATAGCTTATAAAGAGGACATGCTATGAGTGAGGTGGGTGCACCATGTTTACATTAAAAATACCAAGGTGAGAATATAGAAGTATAGAGCCACTTCCAGTGCCAGTTGGTCTTGGAAACAACTGGTTAAGGTGAAGGAAATGATAAAGGAAGGTTTTGATACATGTTGGTCGGGCCTAATCAGTTTAGGCCCAACAGCCACTTATGTTGCCTAGGGCAACAACCCTAACCACACCCCAAACTATATAAGGGGTGCTTAGAGGGTTAGTAAGAAAGACACTGATATTACATCTCTCATATTCTCCAAATTCTCTCTCACAGCTGAGCCACCATCCGTCGGGCTCTTGGATTTAGGACGTGGCACATTAAAGTGACTCTAGTAGCCGCTTGGTATTCTTATATTATCGTGGACTATTACCAACAGTATACTTCCGCATTCAGGTTAGTCCTATTTCTTCCTACAGTGGTATCAGAGCCTAAACTGATCGGATTAGTCCCGTTTAATGCGTTTTAAAATCTGAACAATAAGCATGCTTAGATTCCAGAACATGACTGCATAATCAGTTGTTTTAATTTCTGTAATTATGCGACTAAAAGCATGCTTCTGTGTCCTTAATATCGTGTATTGGCTAAAGATTAGTTTTTTTTAATTGTGCTCACTGATTATGTGTTAATCCATCCTGCCCAAATTGATTATTTTACAACCACATAGCGTTGGAATAACAAGATTAAAAATCTAGTCATGATAACTGATTAACATGTATGCCAAGAACGCTTAACATGTTTATATTCTACAAGTATGATTCTTTATGCAATTATATGTTAATCAAAGTTATGCCCAGATTAATCAAGTTCATGCTTAAATTTGCCTATGCCTTGTAAAATTAGCATGCCCAGTTAAAGTCACCTATTAACGAAAGGAGTTAATTTTTGACTGATAACTCATAATTCCAATTGGTCAAATTCATGAATAAACTGAATTATGATGCAATCAGAAGGCTTGATTATTTATACAACTGAGTACAAATTATGATAAATCAATTTCATGAATGTACTATTAGTATGCGACTATGTGTACATATTAAACCCTACTCGGATTTGTTCTTATGCCCGTTGAATTCTTGATAGCAGCATGATTGTGATATCCAAAACCCTAACCCTAACTTCCCCTCTGCCTGAAACACGACCTCGGCTAAATAAAAAACAAAAAAAAAAAAGATAGAGGAACTGGGGAAGGAGACCCGAGACCCTAACCCTTAAAACCCCCTCTACCGCGAAACCCTAACCCTAGAAAGAGGCGGCGGCGTAGACCTCAGTGGTTCGCCGCCCAGTCTGTCTCTGCCGCCGATGTCTCTGTGGCGGCGGACCCTGCGACGCCTCGGTGGGCCTCACCGACCACTGCCGAATTAGTCCCGAAAAAAAAAGAGAGAGAGAGAGAAAGGAAAAGAGGCAGTTTTCGGAACCAAACCCATAAGGCACGCGTCGCCGACGAAGGAGCACATTGCTCTTCTTCTTCCTCCATTCGCACCCTTGACCGCCGATCTACCTAAAATAGACAAAGGAACCGCGAAAACCACCAGACTGACGGCGCGTGTGAGTCACGCGCCACCATGTCAGAGGTGCGTCCGGTGTACAATTAGTGTTTTCTGGCTCGGTTGAAGCCGTTCTACACGCTGGTGGGTTATTTGTGGGCTTTCGACGGCAAGTGGGGGTTCTTTCCTCATCTGGGTTATCAGGAACTGGAACGGCGGCTGTAGCCACCATCGTGTTGGTGTGAGAAAGGAGCTCAGTGCACCATCTCTCCGGCCATGGCACCGAAAAATCGAGGGTTTCATTTTCAGGGTCGAGAGGAGAAGAGAGTCAGGGAGGAGGACTCGGGAAGCAGACCGAAGAGAGAGGGAGAGGGCTCGGCCAAAGGCCCTTAAACCCCCCTTCTTTGGGCTAAAGAAAAAGGGGGCCTGGTTTAATGGGCCAGTTTTTGGCCCAAATTTTGTTTTTTGGACCGTTTTTCCTTTTTGGGCCGATTTACTTCTTGCCACATTCCAATGATCTAGGTCAGACTATTTTCGACTCTTTTGGCCCGAATTATATTTCAGCTATTATTGTTTAATTATTATCATTAGTCATAGCATGACTTTAATTGAATTATAATGATATTCAAGTTGATAAAGTTTCATGCATTTAATTCATTCGTTGAATGAATTAAGGTTTCGAATTAGTTTTAATCCTGAATGTGTGAATTCGTTACAAAACATCAATATGTTTAATGTCGTATATAAATTCGTTTTATATATATGTCGACTTGAAATTTTCATGCCGAGTAACTTGTTATCGATCAATTGGGTTGAAATTATATGAATTCGTTTCATATATATGATTAATGTGTATGACGTAAATTTGTTTTACTCGAACTCAATAAATATCTATGTGATATAAAGATCCCCTTGGACGGTAACTGAATATGTTTCACAAGTTACATTATATAAAGATGTTTTATAAAACATCCCGTCACATGAATATGTTTTATGATTTAATGTAAAGACATGAGCAATTATAAATCAGTTAATTGTTCTGTCATTGTTGTAGTTAACAAAATGATTCATTAAGTTTTACATGAACAAGTTTCATGCTATTATTTGGATATACAGGGTATTTAATTATTTTATGAATTTGTTTCATGAAATTTAAGTTTGCAACATTATATGAATACGTTTTATATAATTTGCGAGCTTTATTATGAACTTGTTTCATCCAAATTTTAATATCATATAGATCTGTTTTATGTATGATTAATTACGACTAATATTTGTATATATTTCATGTTACAAAGTATGTTGCGTTCGATTACATGGATACATTTCATGTCAATCACCAATTACTAGGATTACATAAATGTGTTTTATATATATGAACTACATGGGTTGCAGTAAACTTGCTAATTGTTTTAGCACTTTTTCCTTGCCCAAATTAATGAATGTAGATTCGTTTCATGTTACCTGCTAATTGTGTAATATAGCGGTGTTTTATGAATTGGTTTCATGAAATTCAAATTCGTAACATTATAAATGTGATTTATAATTTGTAAATAACATTTGAACAAGTTTCATTTTATATATGATTATATAAATGTATTTTATATGATGCTATTTGGGCCTTTTATGAACTTCTTTTGTAACATGTTATATTTCGAATATGTTTCGCATTATAGATTCATTTTATTATATAAATGCGTTTTATATAATAATCTGAATTTCATGTTTGATATGTCATTGATAGAGTTCTAAATGACATATTAGTAGTTATATATGATGAGATAACTTCATGTAAATTTGGTTTACATAAAGTTGGATATCTTTGTGATATATCTAAAATGCTAATTTGTTTAACTATAATGTTCTCCATAAATTTTGTTTTATGGAGAATTGTGATAAATAAGTTATAAAAACTTCTAATTTATGCTTGTATGAGATGATTATGAGTTTAGCGAAATTTTCGATCATATGACTTGGATAATGGAGTTTTTGATAATTTATTTATTTGAAAATATGCCTAAATGTCCACTTTATAGAATATATACCTTTAGATATGGCAATAAGGTTGGTAATTTGTTTACCAATAAAAGAACTTGATAGCACTGACTGTGATACATAATATCAGAAGATTCAGTTTCTTCTGAATGAACGTGAAATATTAGGACACTCATTAGGTTCTAGGTCTTATAGGATGGCAAAGATGGTACTGCTAGTGAACAGTATCCAGAAAACTTAAAAGCATACCAAAAGTGATTCGAGAATGGATTGATCAACATGCTATACTTTGTAGTACCACATGAATGACAATCTAGTGAGGGATTGAAAGTTACCCCACTGTTAAGTATGCGTGGGATTAGCTTAGCATCAGGTTTGTCCGATCCATTCCCTCATAAAGTTCTAGACCTAAGATTGGTATTGCCAAAGGGAAAAAGACTAAGGGAAATAAAGAGGGGCATATAGCACGTGTGAGTGCTATGACTGTGAAATTAGGGATCTTATACTTGGGATTATCCTGAGCCGATTGAGTTACCTTCTTTCACAGCCTGGATAATATGTGTGCTCTCAAGCATTTGTTGCGAACTGTGATCCTTAGCGGACTGCAGATACGGGAAGAACCAAGCATATAGTTCGGGAACGAGTTGATTTTTGTGAACTTTTACCACTACACGGTAGATTCACAAATCGTCGTTTTAGGTAACGACAATGGAAAAGATGTCCTTGAATTAAGGACAAATCATTCGAGACTCCTTGAATAGACTACGTTGTCTCTTCCCGATGCTCTCTATGCACCTAGGGTGCGATGTTTCCTTATGTCTTCTATTCCTAAGATTAGTTTTCTTTAATTTTCGTCTAGATGTCTTAGACATCATATGCCATGGTGATCTATTTGGCCATGTCACATTGAAAGGTGTTTTTAATGGATGAAATAGAACATCTTCCATCCTTGTCTCATTTTTAAATCTGTTTTAGACGTGCTCGTTTTGACCATAAGGGTCAAGATAGAGTTAACTAGCTAAAGATGGCCTTTTAAGACCAACTCACTAGGCGTAAGGTGCAAAATGTGAGTTATGCCTAGCTAGTAAAGTAATAGAAAATCTTTTTTGTAAGATTTCGAGTCCATAAAATCCCTTAGTGTTCGTTCACTTTAGACATCTGCGGATCCATAAATATGAAACCATATCATGGAGCTATATATATTCATGATATAGGTGTATGTACCTACTATCCTGCCGTTATTAAGTACTCGATGTGTTCATATACTTTATAGCGGTAGTAGGACTCAATTGGTACGAAATATTAAGATTCTTCGAACCAATTGAGATCATGAATATTTTCTTCGTGAAACAAAATCCCGCAATGTTGATTTTCTTAAGGATGAGTTTCTTAGCATTTGGTGCAATTGAAAAGGGCCTAAATTTGTATACATTACAATAAGACTTTCAACCACCTCTCGGTGAGGGGGAGGATTTGAGTTCTCAGTAAGTCACCGAGGATGGTACACATTCCTTACTTGGTGAGAATAGTGAAGGTTTGTCTGTCAAGGAGAATGAGATTCATCTTCAATCTCCAATTGTTAAGGAGAGTTATTCCTGAACATGCAGTTAGTCCTCATGTTCAGGATCCCACCTCCAATGGATAGTGGGAGTAATCTTCTCTTCATAATCAGGGTTCCATATCTCTTAGAGAAAGGGAGAGGGATTTCTCACCTAGGCAGATAAATAATGAAGGTCCCAGGATCCCAGGGACTAAGCAAGAAAGAATTCCTCGATGATTTTTTAAATCGAAAAAGAAATATTCTTATGTACTCTATCGGGAGATTAGGGATCTATCTCTTATCAAGAGGCGATTGGCTCATTAAATCACAAAAAGTGACTGGATATCATAAGGAATGAGATGGACTCACTGACAAGGTTTGAGAACTCGTTGAAACTCCACTCCGATGTAAGTCTTCAAGATAAAACATCCGATGGATAGTTCAATTGATAAGTTCAGGCCCGGATACTCCTAACCATGGTTTCCCATTCGGAGTTTGAGTTGTTCAAAATGGAGTAATGATTGTTTATCTCAAATGGTGATCTTCAGAAAGAGATTTATATGGACTAACCCATTGATTTTGTATCAAAGGGATAAAGAGGACAATGTGTGTCGTCTTAAAAGGTCTATATGTGATCTTAAGCAATCTCCCAGTTCTTGGTACTCTAGATTCCATAAAGCCATTTTCGCTTAAATGGTTTCAGAAGACCATTGTATATGTCGAAAGATCAACATGGGAATTACGTTCCTCATGTTAATGACATACTGTTAACTAGGAACAAGTTGGAGATGATTAAAACTACTAAAATGTAGTCATTCCATGTCCTTGAGATGAAGGACATGGGTGAAATTAGGTATGTCCTAGGAGTGGAAATAATCCAAAGCCGTCTTAAGAAGTATGCATCAAAGTGTCTTGGAACGATTTTGGGTTTATAATTCCTAACCCATAGATACTCCAGTTGAGAAGGGTTCAACCTTGAGTCTTGCCTAATGCTCTAAAACAGATGACAAAATAGAGATAATGAACAATGTCCTTAACCCTAGTATCATAGTAAGTTTAATGAAAGCCATATTATGTACATGACCTGATATTGCTTTGCGGATAATTTGATAAGTCATTATCAAAGTAACTCAAGCCTTGCTGATTAGCAAGTCGCCTAGAGAATCAAGCACTACCTTTGTGGTATTAATAACTCTGTATTTTGCTGTCAAGGAGGAGGCCTCAAGTTAAGAGGATACTCAAATATTGATTGGGGTGGTAACTCGGATGAGTCTAAGTTAACCTCAGGACATGCCTTCACCCTGAGTGGGAGAGCCATGTCATGGTGCAGCAAAGAAGCAAAGCTGCACAACAATGTCAGCTATGGAAGTAGATTGTGTGTCTTGTACTATGGAGACAAAAGCATTGCCATATGGTATATATATGTACACTAACAAGGTGATATGTTCCCTTGACTAAACCCATTCTTAGTAATACGTTCAAAGCTCATTGGTTGAGTTTTGGAATTCATTAGGTTTGGTATTTAGACGTGTCCTGTTACGTGATGGACATGCTTCTTTTGTAAATGGGCAAAATGCGCATAACTTATTGTTGCACGTTAGGCATATTGAAATGTCACAGGCTTCTGATTAGCCTAGTCACACAGGCAATCACCTCGACGCTTAAGTAGCGGGTAGGATGAGACTGAATCATATTAGCACTAGGTGTGCAATATTGATTACTCACACTGGAAGTGTGTGAGTGGAATGAATATAGTCGCCTTAGTAAAATTAAGATGAGACTCGAGGGAGTTGAGTATGAAATAAGTTTTCATATTGAAGCCTTAAAAGCCGAATCTTGAGTGTCAAGACCAATATTCAGTATGTTGATCTAGTGGCTTAGGTTAGATTTTTGGGTGAAAATCTAGACTGACGATTCACATGGCATAAAGAGTGACGAACCCAGCTAAGTGGGGGCTATGTCGTGACACACATCTCATGCTGTGTGTGCTTATAAGGCGACCCATATGTGGGGTGACAATTGAATTTCCTATCACTTGTCATTATGTGACTCTATGGACGATAACCCTTTGACTTAAAGCTATGATATTAAGTTGAAACTTAATGATGCTACTTTAATGTGATTCTCAAGAACCACAATGTATACGGTTCAGCGAGAACACGTTAGGAAAGCAATTAAGCTAAGATGAGATTTCATGAGTGTTTAAGGAAAAATCTATCCACCATCACCATATCAGCCCGGGCGATTATGTTGAGAACATAATCATATGATATATCAGGTATAAGGGATTAGAGATGCCATTGGTGATGTCTTGGGATATTTTTGGGGTATCGTATTTCGTGAAAGTGTTATGTTAGTGGGATGGTAACTTAATATAACACTACTTGTTATTTTTGGTCGCGCGTCCTATTCCTGGTATGAAGCGTGAGGAGTTGTGATACATGGAGAATACGTGTTTTACGGGCTAAGTGGGCGAGTGAGAGCTGTTGGTTGGGCCTAATAAGTTTAGATCCAACGGCTACTTATGTTGCCTAGGGAAACAACCCTAGCCATACCCCAAACTATATAAGGGGTGCTTAGAGGGCTAGTAAGAAAGACACTGATATTACATCTCTCATATTCTCCTAATTCTCTCACGGCTGAGCCACCATCCGTCGGACTCTTGGGTTTAGGACGTAGCACATTAAAGCGACTCTAGTAGCCGCTTGGTATTCTTATATTGTCGTGGACTATTACCGACAGTATACTTCCGCATTCAGGTTAGTCCTATTTCTTCCTATAATACACAAAATGGAAACTGGAAATTTGAATCTTCATGTACCTATTCTGTTAACATTGGGGTGTGTAAGAAAAACCGAAACCGAAAACGAAAAAGAACTGAACTGAACAACTAGTTAACCGAACAAATTTTTCAAAGAAATCGGTTTGGCTAACCAAACTGACCTTTATTTTTTTGGGTTTTCGGTTCGATTGCAATTCAGACAGTTTGAAAATTTGGTTAACCGGCGGTTAACCAAATTGAGATTAATTTTTTTAAAAAAATTATACATAAAAACACAAATTTTTTGGTAAGAAAATGCACTTTTTTTGTTATTTATGAATGGTAACCGAAATTTAATTTTTATAGAAAAATTTTAAACATAAATAATGAAAATTTTAAGTAGGAAAGTAAGTTTTTTTAATTATTTGTGAATAATTAACCGGTAACTGAACCGAAAAATCGGTTAACCGAACCAAAAAACCGGTTAACGGACTTTTTCAGTTCAGTTATGGTTCGGATTTTGGATGAACGAAATTTTCAATTAACCGAAAAATGGTTAACCGAAATTTTTGGATCAGTTATGGTTCGGAGTTTTCTTGAACCGAAAAAACAGTTAAGCCATTTTTGATTAACCGAAACTCCTACTAATCGATTTTGCACAACCTGGTAACAAGTAGTGGTTGGCTCCAGCAAATACCTCAAATCTTCAATAGACTAAAATGTCGTGGAGCAAATGGAAGGTGCGAAGGGCTTCTTTCTTTAGCTGGTTGGCCATTCTTGATAGATTGAAAACTAGAGATAGACCTGTTAAATGGAAGGTTATTCAAGACCGTGTTCATGTTCTGCGTGACAAGGGGCCTAAGACAAGGGATCATTTATTTTTTTTGGCTGTTAGTTCAGCTCAGAAGTGGTAAATATTGTCATGCATAAGTTTATTTGCAGAATTCCGTTACAGAACACTTGGAGCTGGCTGGTAGGAAGTGATAAAGCTAACAAGAGAACGAAGCAAGCCATGTCTATGGCGGCCTCTTGTTTGATTTATACAATCTGGATGGACCGAAATAATAGGATATATAAAGGTGGAAGTTGTGATGTGCACAAAAAGTCATACAAAGGGTACATCAACAGATTATGTACAAAGCCAAGGAAAGAGATTTAGCTTATGTTAGCCAATTTTTGTAAAGTCATTAAATAGATTGTATAGTTTCAGTTTATTAATACAATACAACTTACTTATCAAAAATAGAACAATACTATATCAAAAAAATTGATAAAACATATTGTGTTGAAAAGAAAAATATTTATGAGTCAAAAAATTAACTCATGAAATAATATGGAGAGAAAAAGCCTCTACTATAAAGTATACAAACCAAATTTTTTAGACTGTTGCATGTGCTGATATTGCTTTATTTTGACTTTCGGCGACTCTCCGTTTTCGTACCCTAGTCACACACTCACACTCTAAAAAATTTTTGGCCCTGCTTTCCCCGCCACTTTTCTCCGGACGAAAGCTCAAACTCAAACCCCCCGCGCTCTATTTTCCTCTTGTGAAAATTGGAACTCCCATCGCCAAATTTTCATTTCCTATCAGATGAAGATCAAATATACCAACTTTCTTACCTCCAAATCTCTCTCTCTCTCTCTCTCTCTTTCTCTCTCTCTCTCTCACACACACACACGCACACTCCCTCTCTCCCTGACTAAACCCTGCAATCTCTCTCCTCTCTCCCGCCGCCTAGCGAATCAAGCTCAACTGCACCAGCCCCGTCAACCACCTGCCGGGAGCCTGTATTTCTTGAAAGCATATCCATCTTCCAACTAATTTGTATGTATCTTAATCGCTAATTTCTTTTTTTTCTGGCTTTTTCATGTTTTAGTAGATGTTGTTAATTTAGGGTTTAGTTATTTGCCGGTACATACTAATACATTTCATGTTTGTGTTAATCCAATCATAACATTTGTCTTTGTTGTCTTTGCAATACAGAATTGTGAATCTCTTGATGTAGCGGTGACTTTGTAAATTTTGAAATTAACTAGGACACATGAAGAGGAAATTAGAGACAATTTCGATGAATTAAGTTTATATGATCTTGATTAGATGGAAAACAAATGTGCATTGAAGAGAGAATTCAATTATTGTTCACCGATTTGGTTCACTTCGTTTCTCAGATCACGAGTCACTTTGTTATGGAAAGCATGTAACTGCGCTTGTGCCTATGTGTTGTATGGAGATAATGTTTTTCTCCCTTGCCTCAAGAAATCAGCTGCATTCAGGTCATTCACTTGTTTCTCAAGAACAAATCTATCAAGGGACATTTTTGGTCCAGAAATAGGCAATATCAATGGAAAAAGATTGATGCGAAATGTATATCTATTAGTTTTCCTGAAAAGATGATGGTTTTAGAGTAAAACTCAGGGTTAAATCTATGTAAAACAAAGATGATGTCTATTAATTTTGTAAGTTTTGTGGCTAACATAACGTTTCTAATTAATTAATTAATTAACTGTCGACTCTATTTTTTTACAAATCCTAGATGTGCCTAGCCTGCCCTGCCTGAGGTTTGATTAGGTCGAGTTACTAGGCTGCCTTATCCCTGACGACAAAACCAGCTTGGCTTATGATTTGTCTTTAGTTGCACAAAGTTGTTTTCTTTTGTTTTTTATTAAGTCTTTACTTAATGAATTTCTTGTTGTGTACAGAGGAGAAGTGCCTGATCGAGGAAAGAGAGGAAAGGTGTGGCTTTAAGCCTGAAACTATGGCTCAAAGACCCATTTCATCGGTCTTAGAGAAGATACGGAGAAGGAAGATGGAGGTGTCAAAAAAGTATGTTCTGTTCATGACTTCACTCTTTTGACTCAATTACATGATTTGTATACTAATTTGTTTTTTTTCTGTTGATTTTATTTTATCAAAAGAGTAATGGTTCCTGGAGGAATACAGCATAATGATTCTGTCGATGAGATTGCACAAAAGGGTGATCGGAAAGATGATTTTGTTTTTGAGACATTGGAGAGTAGGCCAGAAAAAGTAGCCTTGGCAGAGCCAGTTGAACGCTCAGCTGTGGATGCCAATCCAAATCGCTCTCCCGTAACTGTGGCCAGTGAAGATCAACATTGTTTGACCCGAACTTCCACTGAGACTGTAAGCAAGCTACACATGATTACATGTTTGGTCATGTCTGGGTGTCCCATGTGTGGCATATGGCATGCTTGCATCAACCCCCCCCCCCCGAGGTTAGATGTAAACAAAGGTATCCTCAATTGCAGACCAACTATTTGTCTTATGCCTAGATTTGAACTGTACTTTTTGTTGCCTAGTGTACACTGTACAGGACAGTTCATCAAGGCTTTTTACTTGGAAGTTTTTCCTTGCATTTGCCAATTATAATATGTGCTGACTAAATAATGCAATGTTTGGCCACATGCACCACTACTTTTGGAGTCTTTTCTAAATGAACATGGGTTAAGAAAACCACCCTCTTGTAATGTGATGCAGCACTTGGAAGATAAAGCTATGCCATCATTTCGTGCTTCTCTTAACGATACGCAGGTTTTGTGCCTATCCTACACACATTTCTGGTTCCTTGTTCTGTATTTGCACACAATGTATGTTCTTGTGCATTGTGAAGTGGCTCAGTGTGAGTCTGTATGTAGGACCTGTTCTCTGATGCTCAAACAAGTGAGACACTATCTGACCAGTCAAAGGAGGAGCCTGGCAATCTGGCAGAAGAACATGCAGCCTCATCATTGCCATCACTCCTCTTAAAATTTGATTCTCCACTTCCTGATGACATGTAATTGCCTATAACTTCTTTTCTAGTCATTTTAGTTGTTGGGTTTCACTATGAGGCTAACTTCTGGCATCTTCCGTAGACAAATTCAGTTTTTATCTTCAGTAAAACCCCAATTAACCCCTTACACAAATATGCTTGTTTCCCTCGGTAGCTCTTCTGACAAGGAAGAGTGTGATGCGGGCAACGTTAGTCCCCACCCACAAACTCTGTTTAAAGGAAGTTTCTCTACCAAGGGTGACCCAGTCAAAGAATTTGTTGATGAAGAAGCTCTAGAGGATGACAGTGATAATGACATACTGCAATTTGAAGATGAAGATGAATGCGACAACGTTGAAGTGGAAGAAGTTCGTGATTATATTGCTGCTGATTACAAAGAGAAGCCGATTGACTATGAGAGACGCCATGAACTGCATCAGATGTGGCTTCAGCAACAAGATGAAGCTGGAACAGAGAATCTCATGCAGAGGCTAAAATATGGCACAAATCAGAGAGAACATTCTGCGCTTCAAGAGGAGGATGATGATAGACAAGAAGATGAATCAGATGATGATGATGATGATACTGGAGATCTCTTTGCCATGCGTACTGCTCGTCTGAGCACAAAAAAATTAAAACATATGATCCCTCAGATGTTTACTGATAAAGATGACGGTTTTGTATCATCTGAAGATGAAGAAACAGAAAGAAAGTTGTCGAAGCAGTGCGTGCTTCAGAAAGTGGTATAGAGTTTATTGTGCTTTCGTCAATTTGAACAGGCGCCCTGTTTACTTCTAACTAAATGGCTAAATAAGGCTAGAGCTCACATGTCTTTGACTGCTGAGCCACCTGTTGATCTCTGCTATGAATCTATTTTTAAAACTATAGTTTTTATGATGACTTCATCAGGCACTGGAACAGCAACCCAGGCTCTTCCCTCCAGCAATGGATGAGACATCCAAAGAAGTTTTTGGTCGTATAAAGAAGCTTAATACAGTTCCTGAACCTAAGAAGAAAGCAAAAACATCACGTAAAGCTGGATTTGCATTATTCAATTTGTATCACGTTGACTATGCAATCTGCTGGCAGTTATTCTCATGTCTGCTCCGCCCCCCCCCCCCTTCCCTGCAGGTTCTTTTGGCAGTCTTCTAATCAAAGGCATCAGCAGTAGCTTTTCAAAGGTAAAATGGCAATTCTACCTTTTGACCTTGACCTTTGTGTTGGCTTGTCTTAGATTGTATCCCCTCTTCTGAAAATGGAACATCAGTAGTTGGGTCAACTCTCCCATACTGTTCTTGTTCAGTGACATCATGCTTACTGGATCAATTTTCTTTTCCACTTGTTCAGAAAAACTAGAGGGCGTCTGCTGAAATTCTCCTTAGTGAACAGCAGACATCAAGTGCTTTTGTATTGTGTGTGCGTGTGTGTTGGGGGGCGGGGGGGTGTTGTAGGGTATCATGGGCAATAATTATAACTTAAAGTACACAATTAGCTATTGAGATTTATCCGATATTTAGGGAAGGGTTAAAAAGTAATGGTCTTGTATCACTCTTGCATCATCTATGGGTCCAGTTCCTTCCAAGTACTGAAACAGCTTCACTGATATCATGCGCAAAATTGTGTGATTTAAAATGGTGTTGAAACTTGTCAGCATGATTATAATAAAATTTCTATTTGACCAATGTCTGTACGCTTTCATTAGGGAAACAGGCTAACAAATTCCTTTTTCTTGTAGAAAACGAAAGGGAAAACAGAACTAACTCCCAAAAAAAAAAAAAAAAAATTGTAATGCTTTAAAATGGCCTCATGTATGTTGCTGGGTTTGTGAAACTGTAGTCATCTTTTCTACGACGATCTTCAAGCCATACTACGGCAAGCCATAGAACTGGACCAAGCACGGGAAGATCCTTTATATTTGGACGGGATGACAGCAATAGTAGGAGTTCAATTTCATTGTCAGAGGATTCATCAAATATGGTAAGTTATGAGAACTCAATAAATGAGCAATTCTTATAGATATTGATACTGATACTGGCTTATTTCATATGTGCATAGAATTGTTAATACTTAGCATTCAATCTTTCACATAATGTTCTGGCTCTAATTCAATTTTTATCATAAACCCAGAGCCAGAGGGAGACTCATGCTAAGAAGAATGCTCCAGCTAAGTTTATTAGCTCTCAAGCAAAAAGGAGTACTGCGCAGGCAGAGATTAGAGGTGAAGTATCCAGCAGCTCTTCACTCTTTCAGATACTGAGGCATTCTTCCATGCTAAAAGGTAATGATACTCAAGATAACAGGGTTGATCACCATGATGTGTTTGCTGCATTTAAACCTGTGAAGAAACGGATAAAGACTGAGCGAAGATCTTAATGAGAAGCTGGAGATCAATATTTTTCTTTTTGTGGCCTGTTTCAGCTGCGGCATTTGTGTCTTTGCAGGAAGACGTACATTTGTGTTAGGCACTTAGGCTTGTCGGATTCATATCATTGTATGTGCTACTGTATCTTTGACTTCTCAGTTGCTATACCTGACAATTGACAAATCAATCATCTGGAAGCAGGATCTCCGGCACCTATTCAGCTGATAATCTAATCTATCTTTAGTCATATTCACACTATACGAGTGGGTTCAGAAACGCAGTTATCAACTCATCATAAACGAAATCAGCTGCCATAAAAACTTTCTGATATCATCAGCCTTTGGGGTGGATTTTTCATCAGTCGCTATAACATTTTCGGAGCAGAGATAAAAACTTACAAACAGCAAAAGGTTAGGTCCTGTTGTGTGAGCATCTTTTGTCCATGAGAAGTGAGGTTCGTATCCTTTCAGGGGCAATTGGGATAGTCCTCATCCTTTCCGGGATTGGGATGGTTTTTACTTTCTACCCCTCTTTCCCACCATTTGTGTGAGGTTATGATGAGCTAATATTTCTATGCCTATCTGATGCATGAAGATCTCATAAATTTTAAATTGTAGTAATCATTATAGAAATCACAATAGCAAGCATGTCACACACTTTTACAATTACAGTTGCAAATTAAAAAATATAGTTGCCGCAATTATTATTTGTTGTGTAATTTGACAGTAAAACATAACATAAAACTTGACACACACTATAAAAGATTTAAAAAATTCACATATCACAATATTAAAGGAAACATAATCTTATCACCAAAAAATTGATAATATAGGCTTGGATTTCTGTGTTCTGAAAATTAAAAGCAATTTGATAAATTTTCAAATATGATAATAAGAACATGTGTTATAGGGAAGATAATTTTATTATTGTTAATTGTTAATACTGGCTTGTATTCTTGTGCTTTAAAAATGTGAACCAAGTACCTTTTAGTGCTAATTTGTTGTTGGTATTATTTTGTATATATGGGATTTATAACCATGATTGTATTGTATGTACGATCTCTATTATTCTATATTTATATTTATATTATGTTCAAAGAGAGGAAAAAATAATCATAATGAAAAATCAAATATCTTTTACTATTTCTTCATAATAATGATTGTGTCTTTATAATAAATAAGATACATAATATGAGTACGTGACAATATGCATCATTATAATATTCTATATTGGTTCCTAATTTTTGGGGAAAGATTATAAACTAAACATGCACAATAGATTGTTTGTAATTGCTACATTTATTTTATTATAACTAGTATGGACCCGTGCTTTGCACGGTGAACATAAAAATAGACATTTTGAATGTATTTGTATATTGTTGAAAATAATAGATGAACGCCCATTATTGACAAATTTGATGTTGCAATCGAAAAAATTGCCTCAAATTTATTGAAAAATAAAATTAGATAGCGACTTCATTGACAACCGTAACACAATAATAAAAAAAACCTTGTAAAAGATATGATGCAAGTATGACAGAGATAATATGTAGTCAAAATGAAGCTAAAAATCACAATAAATGGTATCATAATAAGTTAATTTATGGCACCAATGATGAAGAGTCTATCTCTTCTTCTTGTACCTATATAGAAAATTAAGCTTTTAAGAATGATGATAAAATTGAAGTGTATAATCACATGTTATCTATCTAGTATACCTAGTATTAGTATTTCATATGTAATGAACCTCTTCCATCGAACAAACTGGTGCAATAAAAGTGACAAATACTTCTACTTCATAATGTTGTGCAGGCTCCATAATGAACACCCATATTTTACCTATACGATTGTCCACAATCACATGTAGTGATATATGATCATATGATTGTAAAAAATATCAACGTGAAAAAGTTAGTAATGAAACAACAAAGTGTGTGAAATGTGATGAATAGTACAATACTTGTGTGCATGTGCGTCCAACAGTATTGTGATTGTATGTAAAAGAACTCAACCATCCTCATGAACAATTTTGAATTTTTTAAAGAGTAAATTGTTTTAAATTGAAGAAAGTATGAGACAAACTGTGTTCAAACGTGGTTTAGATTTTTTTGTTGAATAATATTGATGTACATGAAGTAGTTTATGGGTTTAAGATAGTCTTTAAATTTATGTAAAAGATTACTTACATCATATTCTATTTGTTAGAAATTATATGAAAACTTTCATTTTTAGAAATATATGGTTGATTTACGAAGAACAACTGTGCCTCAATGTGGTTTAGACCCCCCTTTTTTTGGGGGGTAATATTGATGTACATGAAGTATTTATGGGTTTAAGATATTCTCTTATAATTATGTAAAAGATACTTACATCATATTCTTATTGTTAGGAATATTACGAAAAACCATATATTTTAGAACTCATATGAGTTTATTTGTGAGTAGCTGTTACATTTCTAATAAAAAGTACACGTTTTTTATGACCTTGATTTTTGTCTTGGGAGGTAGCTTGCTAGCGGAAGAAGACAATCCATAAATCTCCAAAATTATTAACTGTGCATGGCATTGTGTCCTTCATTATAAAATTGTTATAGAGAATGTATGTGCGTGGCATTGTGTCATTCATTGTCTATATCATAGATTTAAATTGTCAAAATTTACAAAAATATATTCCAATTATAGTTAAAAATTATAATAAAAATTAAAATCATTAACACAGTGAATATATTTAATATATTTTCTACCAAAAAGAAAGATAAGTACTAAGAAATGGAAAAACATGGCAACTGATGGGAAAGACAAGTGTAAATTAATAATAAGAAATAAAGTTTCCTATTTCTTCAAGTTATTTGTAATGGCCACAAATAGAGGTATTACTTAGCGATGAAAAAGACTTGCATACAACTTAGGTGAATAAGACTTATATGTAAAAGTAGATATGTTGTAGTTATACTTTATGAGTAAAATAAATAGAAGATTTTTTTTCTATGCATTAAAATAAATAAAAAGGATTGTTTATATCTTAATATAGTTTATTGCTTATTTAAATGGTTGAATAGTATTTTATAGACTATAGAACTTAAAATCCCATGATTGAAGCGAAGATATGTAATATTATGAAGAATATAAAGAAAAATAATTCAGGTAGAAGAAAATGAAAGGAGATGAAAAAGAAATTTCACAGTAGACCTCGATCAGGTGAACGAATCTTCATTGCATATCTTGATCTGTAAAAATTCCCAAAAAAAAGAACAACTCAACAAATTCGAATTAAACATTCAGATAGAAAAGGACGTGGGGGAAAATTGGATGGAGCAAGAAATTTTTTTAGATAGACGTTGATCAATGCAACAATTCTTTCCTTATGGATTTTGTCCTATGCAACTTCTTTTTGCTATATTTGATCCCTAGAGATTGAAAAAGGTGATAAAGAAAAATGAGTGCATTTTCAGAATTTGAATATAAACATCAAACTTTAAAGAATTGTTGTCGTGGAATTGACGAAAATTCTATTTTCACCACACACAGAGAGAATAGAAGGAGAGAGAGAGTGTATTAAAAGGGACAATTTTGTAAATAATATGTAATAAATATAATACCATCAAATTAAAGTAAAAAGTCATTAAATGAGAAGGGGGGAATAGGGGTGGCATGGGTTATTGCAAGGGGGGGACGATTAATTGTTTAATAGTATTGAAGAGTAATGGAGATATGTTTAATTATGTAACGTTTGATTAAAAATATATTAGTATGGTATCTATTACAAAATAACAATAAAATCTTCAAAACTACAAAGATAAGAAAAAAACAATGCCATTATGTTGATCCAAGATCTTTACCATAATTTTCTTTCTTTTTTAATTTTCTTTAATTTTTATATTTTTCTTCTAATAATTAATGATTAATAATTCCGTTTTTTCCTTCTATAAAAATTAGTTATTTGATATTGAATGGTTGCGATCCAAGAATGAAATAATCCATGGCCAAGAATTCTAATTTTTTTTTGATAATTTCAAGAAAAATCCACATCAGCATAACATTGCCTTTTATCTAATAGGACAGATATAAATTTACTAGTTTGAATATTTAGGACGTGGGTAGTAAATAATACAACAATCGAACCTTACATTTTTTTTTCTTGCTACAATACTTACAATCCGATTGTAACTAACTTAACAAAATCTTTTTTTTCCCCACCCAACGCAAATATGCATGATAATGATTAAACCTGTGTTTTAAAAAAGGAAAAAGTTTAAATATTTAGTTAAATTATATTTTGAAATTTTTGTAAATGGAAATGTTGTCAAAAATTCAGGAATGTTGGTTTTACACACTCAGATACACAAACATATCAAATAAGAAGTGGGGTGTCAGTGAGAAATGAGAGACGAGAAAGTTGCAATCTCTGCCGTTAGATACATATCTAAGGCACCCAAATTTTGGCCACATCATCACCCTCTATCCCACCCTATCCCCATCCCACCTGTCGAACAATGTCATGAACCAGAAACCAACACCTAAACAATCACCGTCCGTCCCCACCTGTCGGACTGTCAGTTGCTGGATTTAACACGCCATGCAACCAACACGTTCCCTCGCTGTTCAAACTCACCGGATATGTCAGACTTTCTTGGTAGATTCAAACTCGATCGACAGTCGCTGGAATTAGACACACCCCATTCCTAGCATGCACTACCCAGATTGGGCTATATGTCACCACAAAGGGCACGGGTGAAACATGTTCTCCTCAAACCATCCCAACAATCACCAATTGCACAGATATTTTACTGTGGAAGACATCATTCTTTCACCTTCGCAAGGTTTGAAAAGGTTCCTTAACCTTTTACATATATATATATACACACACACTAGTAGCAGTGCCCGTGCAAGGACAGCCATGATTAAAATGTAATCAATGTGTATGGATGAGATTTTCATAAAGTATATGCTCCAAAAATTGAAAAGCTTAAGATAAAAACAAACCTGTACTTTATTATATAAACACACACATTATATATATATATAAATATATCTATATATATATCTATATATATAATTATTATAAATATATATATATATATATTGAAAGCAAAGAGTGTATAATGTACATTACGGACGATACATTTTTTACCCCTGGCCCCCAAAAAACTTTTGTTACTTGTTGCTAATGTCCAAAAAGCTCCAAGGATATCGCATAGTTGCTTATAGTTGCCTTTCCATACCAAAAGATAGATATTTCTATGAAGGCTACTTGAACAGCTTGATACACGCTCTGCACGCAAAATGCATCTTGGGTTTGCCAACGTTTATTATGCTAGAATTGTTCATCTTCATGCCTATTCTGAAAGTTCAAGCTGATATGCTACAAGTGCATAGCAGCTCGAAGACTTTATACTTGCATTCAATTTAAAGGTGTTGGCGTTTCGGCGCTAGAGATATGATATAAAATTTTACTGCTATTTTACCCGGTATTTCATGGCGAGATGCCTCCTTTTATGTTGAACACATAAGCTCTTTTAAGAAGCAACTTATGTAAAACATTGCACGTCGACTTAGCCATCCTGCAAATGGTAAAAAGTTATCTTAGATGTTGAAGTAGTATTAATATCAGTGTAAGCAAAAGTATAATATATTTACAAATGAAATATTCTAGGACATGACTAAGGAATATGAATCATAAATTTTATTTTTAATATAAATCAGCAATTAAAAAGTGAATAAAATACCTATTTAGGAGCTACCAATCACAAAGGGTTTCACCAGTTAAACTAATAGTTTTGTTGGTATTAAACACTTCTAGAATAAGGAAAAAAAAGTGTCATTGATGCAACAAGTTAGCAAAAACTATTGACCTATATACTTTGGAATAATAGCCTTAAATTTCTACTGAAAAAAAGTTTCCTTAAAAAAATGTCTTGAATTTAAGTCAAACAATTTTACCTTTTAACAAATTGTGTATGAGGTAGTATTGACCTCCTAAATAGTTTTTTATCTGCTTCGGCTAGCTAGTAGTAACGCCAAGAACGATACTCACTGATGATAGGGCTGTGTAAGCTATTTCAGGTCCAAGAAAAAGTTCTTTCCCTCCCCCCTCCCAATTACTTAATGAAAGCCAAATGCTGCAACGCAGTACAAACATTACAAAGGCTTAGCATAAAGTGATGTAACATAACATATCGTAAATCGATAACTCTTGTAATTGATTTAGTGCCAAATTATTCAGTAAGTTCAACTCTTGTTTGCAAAGAATGAGGCTTTTGTGCTCAAAAGATAGATTAGAAAATAGAGGCCAAATGATCCATAATCTTGCCTTGTTATAATTTACCTTATATGATCAAGAAAGGTAATGTTAGCCTGTTTTTCCAAACACTTGGTTGACTTTAAATGAACTTTAGCTGGATTCTTCACTTGGTTACTCTACTAACGTTCAAATCCCTCCCTACATTATAATTGCATTGCTTTGTGGCTTATCCAAAACAACCCCTAACACAACCCCCAACAAAATAGGGGCTAAAGATGGATTCTGAAGGACACATACGCTATGCTCTTTGCAAATTCATCCTGGTTCTTTTAAAATGGAAGATGCTATTTCCTCAGACATGTCACTAAAGGTTGGGAAAGTTAAATGCAAAGGAATTTTTTTATGAACTTACTACTCTCTTATCTTTTTTGTTATTTTATTAGAACCAAAAAAGACGAAAATAGAAGATAAGTATAAGATATCGAGAGTAAGAGAAGCAGAAGTGTAAGTGGACTGGAAAGGAAAGAAAAATACAAGTAGTAATCCAGCTTTGCACATGTGAAATGAAGTGGGGGGGGGGGGAGAAGAAGAAGAAGATAGAATTGGAGGGCAGGACAAGGACGAGGCAACCAAGCTTCACCAATGTGTAAATGTGAATTATAGTGACAGATACCTCGTCTGTGGGCTTCCATTAAAGTGATGGCATGGTGAGAATAGTTTTCTATTTGGCGCAAAATATCTATACCATGAATTGATCCCGAGGAGTCTTCAAGTCAAAACAGCATTACGACATATGTGGGAGGGAAGAAAAATCATTTTGCAAACCATAAGATAATTTATGTGCTAGTTGAATGTTGATATAAAAAAGGGGTATTGTAATTATTGATATCATATCGAAGGGGTTTATGCTTAGTATGCCACCACGAAGTAGGCACTGACATTGTCTATAAAATGGATGGAATGGCTTGCAACATGAAATGGAATGGATACAGTACATGTATATTACCTAGGGGAGGCAATAGCTAGTCTCTTTGCAAGATTATACAAGAGGAAATGTAATTGGTATTCGACATTTATTGCTCGACAGTAATTGCAGCACATATACTAGAAGTTTTCTCATAGTTGATAATGGACGCAACTGCTTGTATTTGAAGGGTTCACCTAGAGAAAAAATAGACAAAGATAGGTGTATATAATGAGCAAGTCAAGTCTGTTTTCAACTGTAGAATTAGAAAACTGACGGTGATGATTGAATCTACCTCATCTGGGAATTCGGAATGTCCACTATTTATGAAAGCTTGGAAGAGTTTTTAGATGTAGATCTTCTCATAGCGGATAGGTATGTTTTTTAGCCATTATTTCTTTCATGGTTTTGGTTCTGTTCAGCCCTGCATTAATGTTTTTGAGTTATTTCATTTAAGTAATCATTAAGAGAAGTAAGGAGATTGAATTTCTTACCTAGAATGTAATGCAATAGCCTCAGGAATATTTGGGTTTATCAGAAATGTTAATGAGACTTTGTAGAAAGTGACATACATGTACATAGAGCACAATCTAGTGATAGTGCTTAAAGATTTGGGACTTGTAGCATAATCGGATGACTTCAAAGTGTCATCTCTAAAACTATCAAACCATGTGTATGCATATAATAGAGACAAAATGTACTATTGATTTAAAAGGAAACAGGTTGTTCAAATTTAAATTTGATGGAACTCACCATTATATGGACAAATTTGAACACACAGCCTAGACAATAGGCCATTCCATTGAGGCAATCCAAAATATGTTTAGCTTCGTTAGGTATAAAGTGACCCACATGGTTAATAGCATTGGCTTAAACCTAATGAAATCATTTTAAAGTGAGTAGAGTTAGAAAAATGTAGTGTATGGACTATAAAAGACCATAAGTTAATCAATCCAAATATAAGATGTCTTATACATACTTCTGATTAGCCACAACAAAATTCCTGAGCAGCAATTTCTCCCTCTACTCTGTTGTCATAAGCTTTGAGGCAAAGCACCAGAGCACCCATGACAATAGCCAACACATCTGAGAAAAGACAAATGTGTATCACATTAATGATGTAGCAATATGTAAATATCAAAGTTCCAAGTAATTTCTTACCGACTGTGCCTGTGCATTAAGTATTTGTGAAAGTCATTTGAAGTCCACTAAGTCAAAGGAATTCGGATTTCCATTTTCTTCATAAGAGGAATTTCAATCACTAGGGTCTTTTTGTTAATGGGTCGATGATATTGTGAGGACAATTTCGATGATTGGTTTCAACAGGCGGCCACAATAGGCATTGGAGATGTTGTATTTGTGAGAGGACTTCTAAAGTGTTTGCAAATAACTTATATCTGTGCCAAATAATAGGGCTTGCACCTTGTACCTTAAGGAACATATATGAAATGTGTTTATTTTCTTAATTAAAGCCAAAGAAAGGGATAGCTATGATATAGTTAAGTCAACTGATCTCTTCTGTCATGAGAATTTAACACTTGAAACTTTTTACTATTGTTTCATTGGTGTGCGTGGATGCAATTTCTCCAGTACTCTAACCTTCATACCCAATGTCTTCTTATACAAGGAGTCACGTCTTTTACAGCTGTTTGTAGTCAACAGAAGGCGCCATGTCCTGTGTCAGTATTTATGTAAATAAGAAAAAGAGAGAGAGGCCTTCTTCAATTAAGATACTCCAAAATCACTTTGTTGTGTCTCCACTAATACATGGGATTAAACATTTTTTGCTGTAATTGGGTTTTAGTTATAAAATCTAAAGCACCAAATTTGTAGTCAAAAAATGCCATTTCTAGCATCAAGCGGTTGATTTTCTATGTCTAAATAAATACTAAAGACAATCAATACAGACAAGGAATAAATGAAAATAGAGAGTGACTTTCTACCAATCAGTACAATTCAGTACAGACAAGGAATAAATACCTAAAGTAGCCATTCCAACTTGTTTTAACCCGCAACATCTCACTAATGCTTATTCTTTTGTTACCTATTAGCTAAACCAAATCAAATTCTTGCATTGATTCTTTCTCAGGCTCATTAAACAAAAAAATTTAAAAGAAAAGATAAGATCTGTTTATTTCTTTTTTTTTTTTTTTTCCCCCAGTGCAATTCTTGTCTTCCCTTTCCTTTTATCCAAATTGAATTGGAAATGAACAAAATTTCAGACAGATAAATTCAAACCAATTTTGTAAACAGGAAGAAAAGAAAGGGGTTAAGGACAAAAGTATAACAAGTGCTTGAAGTGACAAACAAAGAAATTGGATAAAAATTGTAGGCGACAACCAAATAAATTGGATAAAAGTGCAGGAGAAATATCCGTGACCCAAAAAAAAAAAAAAATTAGAAGGAATGATTACTAGAGAAGATGAAGTGCTGTGGGTCAGTTATTGCTTGGTGTGAAATTGATTAGGAATTTAAATTTATATTATATTCTATTTTGATGTTCAAATATATATATATATATATATATATATATATATATATATATATATATATATATATATATATAACTATATATATATATATATCTATATATATATATATGATACGCACACACACACACATAATATATAGATAAATGAAAATGGAGTAACAAGAAGAGGAAAGGAGAAGCAAGAAGAAATGTCCAGATGTATGAATGGTAACAAGGTGAAAAGAAACGTGGCAAAGTAAGTAAGAGAAAGCTGAGTTTTGGAGTGGCAAAGACCCCACGTGGGTGCTGGAATAAATACTGTCAAACCAAAATAGAGATAGAGGACAGGTAGCAAGAGATGAGTGGTTGAAGGTAATGCAAAGAAAACACTTTTAATATCCCAAAAAAAACGAAAAAGAAGAGAAGAGATAATCTAGATAACAAATTAAATAATTAAGAAAGTTAGATGAGGAAATGGTCTTTTTGAAGAACTCAAGAGAAATGGAGTCTTATTCTGCTCATTTGTTTATTAATTTCGATCGAATTTTGTTATTGAAGCCGATAGAAGAGTCCTAATTTAGACATATACTAATTTATGTATATTGATTAAATACAATATATTTGGTAAGAAATTTTTAAAAAGTAGGTGCGTATATCAGCGATTCAACATCATATCTCAAGAAAAATTTTACCAGTCTTCACTGGCAAAAATAGCAGGCAACCAAGGCGACTAATTCTTCTCCACCATATTTTTGAGAGAAGTGCAATAATGTATACCGCTACAATACATGTGAAAAACTTCTACTTTAGGTCACTTTATAAGAATTTCCTACTTGACATTCCTGCACTCTTTTATTTTCAGTAATTTTTACTAAGATGTCATAAAACTCCAAAGCTGGCAATAACTTCCTTGACAACAGGCATATCTTCCCCAAATCAGATTCTCATGAAATTGCAATTCCCAACTCCTAGGATTGGTGCCGATGAAAAGTAGCGGTTTCAATAGCTCACCTGCAAAGCTTTCTCCGCTTCTCTTTCTATCCAAACAATTCCATGATCGGATACAGCAGTACAGGACAACACAAAATGCTTAAATTGTCCATCAATAGGTATAGCAGTTCTGACTTTTGGGGGAACCCTTCCCCACATCTACAAGATTAGCGGCATACATATAAGATCAGGAAGCATTTATCTGAAAATCTACCAGTGCAATAGGAAGAGGGGGGAAAAATTTTGAGTGCACAGAGGCACCTTGACACACAATACATGCTTCAAGACATTGCATATAAACTATAAATAGAGTAGATCTCTGGTAATATGCCAGCTTGGGTTAGGAATCACCAAATCTTGCCTTCCTGGGCCCCTTTAGGGTGAAGAGGGTCAATAATATTTTAGTAAATGAAATCTGCAGTCAAAATATATTGCATTTGATATAAAAGGGAAAACGTATTCATAACTAAAAAAATCATAGTTTCTTAGCTGTTATTCAGGGTTGACACATACTCCTGTAAGAAACATGATGTTTGAGAAATAACATGGAAAATACAAAAGACCAACATTTATAAAAGTCGAACTGTATCATAAACAATATCATTAGTTATGCACCATCTATGATCTATCATCTTATTTACTCTTGTATTTCAAGATATCAAAAGTATTGGGCACTCTAAATCATTTCCATAAAAAAAAAGAATATTCCACACCATTTTTTTGTTCAAAATGTGTGCCATTTATGCCGAAAATAATTTCTCTACCATGGAAACATTAACCAGTAACAAAGTGAATTGGAGACCTTAACACGACTTTGTCACATGGGCATTTGGTAATTTAATTCCCATCGCAACAGTAATGGTGTGGACATATCAAGCTGAAGTGCTGAACCTATGAACAATATGATATATGCGAGCATTGATTGCAACACAACATATTGCCTTGCCTAAGACACCCCATATATGGTGCCCTCACAGGTATAGTAACTAAAATTGCACCAAATCTATCAATTAACATGAGGGATGATCTTTTGACATGCAAGTACAATGTTGGAAATCAACATGCCAGTAACATGCTTAAGTAGACCCCCAAGTGCTTGATATTGTTGCAGACTCTGATCGTTACATAAACATGTCACTTAAATGTTTCGCTTTCATACAAGTAACACATACCAACCAGATATTCAACACTTTAACACAGGTATGGACACTTGACACTTTATTTGAGGCTAGAAAATGAGGAAGTTACCAAATATGGTGAATCAGAAACCAGGACATATACCCATGTGAGACGCTCGTAGTCAAGTTTGATTAATATAGGCATAGATCCCCAATAACTACATAATCCAAACACAGGAAAAGATTCTCACTGAATCTAAACACCATTATTCAAGACCATCACCACTGTTTTAACGTCTTAGAATTTTTGACAAGAAATCAAAAGCAGTATGCTACGCGTAACACCAGCTTGCAAAACAGATATGTACATTGCACAAACAGAAGGTGTGTTACCTTGTTCCAGAGAAAGCTGGATTGCTGGCTTTTCCAGTTCAACGACATACTAAGTTCAACTGCTGAAAAAGACCTAAGCACTAATAATACCAGCAAAAGGTTAAATCCACCAACCAAATGGGGTTTAAGCTAATAGCAGCAAAGCAATATGAAATGATTATATCAGACCAACATACTTTGAAAATGATCCTTCAAACTTGATTGGTCCAACGTCTTTAGGAACATTTGAAATTGAAGATAATGCTCCTCCCAGTTTTTCTTGTTAACTCTAGATGGAAGTGAGGAAGGGACACTAGATTGTACTGACTGATTTTGGGTTTCTTCAAAAACTATCTTGTCTTTTAAAGTCCCAAGAGAAGTCAGAAGAGATGGTTTCGTGGAAGGAATACTTGTTAGAGAGGTTGTGAGATTTGGTGCCTATGTAGGTAAACATTGCATTGAAGACTCTTAAATCAAAGAATTTGGTTGGTGCTAATTTCTTGAAGGTTAAGCTGCCTTGGCTGAGGTGAATTAGCATTGTCAGACACAACCTCATTGTTACTATTTTTACCAGTATAAGCTTCAAAGTTTCTGCGTACATATACAAGATGACCATTTCTAGCATTACTGTAGAAGGTTACTAGTGAGAAACACTCATTGGAGCCTTAGGGGAAGGTCGTTTTGTGCCAAAAACCTATCTATGATCCATCAGCTTCTTTACTCTTGTCTTTCAAGATATCAAAAATAGTAGGTTTTTTTTTTTTTCAAAAGCATGCTTGCTCCTTTATAACGGTTGACATAGTTGATTCAAAGCATGCAAGAGTAATAGGCCTAATCTATTCATTTCCCAACCAGGAATGTTGCAAAGTAGCCATTTTTTTGTCAAATATCTTGATATGCCTACTATCGCGATCAAGAATAGGAAAATTCTTTTCTCATTTGTTTCACATGTTCTATTAATACATATCGTATAAAGCAAAGAATCCACTGAGACTACATCATCATCATCATCATCATCATTATCATCATCATTATGAGTATTATTTTCCCCTTGCTTTGTTATTTATTAGATGTTAATTTATTAGCTAATATTGACACTACTTGCAATCAGTGAAATTGCAGAAGAACTGATCATATTAGTACATGCCTTGATTATATTTTCTGTTAGATTGAGCAATGGATGTGGCATGAACAAATCTTTTTGCCTTTTCTTCATATATAAGCACCATAATCAATTCCAAAGACTCAAGAAATTGATCTTTAATAAGGCATCTATTAGAAAATATACATATTATAAGTGAACATTTTCATTTCTATAGAAAGAATTCAATGAAAAGATTAATAGAAATGTAGGTGTATAATTTATAAGAAGAATTCATGAAAAAGTTAAGTTCTTTACCACGAGCATAGTGCAATAGCCTTATGGAGTTCTTCACCAGAACAATAACAATGCCCTGTTAGAGACACAATAATTTATATAGCAAATGTAACCAACCAATACTAAGCACTGATTTTCTTCGCGTAAAAAATGCCCAGTATAACTTATTAGTATACAGAACAAGAAGTCATCAAGTACATTGTGATAAGAACGTAATTTTCTAAGGCTAATACATATCTATTTGACATTGTGTAAGTCATCTCCAGACCATGGATAGAACGAAGATGCATTTGTTGATAAGATTTTAAGACACATGGCTTTACTGAACATACAGGGTCATATGATATCAAACGCAATACTTGGACAGAAAAGAATAATGTAGACATTAGTCTTTTCTTGCCTTTGATAATATTTCATGATAAATGACATTTCTAGTAAAGCTTTCTTTTAAGCTTTCTATAGATGTTTTATAAGAATTTTGATTGAATTGCTTATTTTTGCTCTAGATAATGCAACATATAACTAGCCATGAGAAAATACAGGTTGTGGTAAATATATGCCAACAGGTTCTGATGTTTAACCTTGTGCTTTGTTTATGATCATAGCAAAACACAGTCATATTGGAAATTGTGTTCTTTTAAAAGCAATTGGAAGTTTTTCTATTTTCGATGGTTCCAACGGGATTCTAGGAAGAAATACTCTTTCACCACGATGATATCCTATAGCTATTTCATAATCAATAACATTTTTTTCAAATCTACAACAAATTAAACGTGTGCCATTACATAAACCTTTAGAAGGATCAATATTCCGTAGTAATATGATGGGGCAATTTGGTTTAAGAATTAGTACATGTGGAGGAAATCCATTTGGTGTTAAACTATTTCTAAAATCTTGATGTTCTTGTTGATTTGGATCTTTCGTTTTATCAAAACTGCAGTACACAATTTCTATTCTAGGAAATTTATTTATAAGTAATGTATTTATGGTATCAACATGGTCATTTTTTAGAGTTAAGATGCTTCGATGGATCATAGTTTTTGGATTAGCAGCAAATGTGTCTAAATTTGAAAAAACATGGTCTATTAGCAAATTTAAGGATGTTTTCTCATTTGTATATGGTATTACCATGTGAGAAGGAAGTCTGACAAGGTCATCAAGTACTGTTTTTCTATTCCATTGCCAATACATAGCAAATAGTCACTAAAAACAGGATCAGACATAGCTCGCATGTTTTTTGTTAGTCTAATCTTTTCTAATATATGCCAAATGTTAGATTTAACCAAGCTTATGCCCATTTGCTCTTCCTGAGTCTTTTTAGGTGCCACTGGCAAAACTTGACAGAAATCTCCTCCAAACACAATCACTTTTCCACCAAAAGGCGAACAACAATTCATTATATCTTGGAACATTCTATCAACCGCTTCAATCCCTTATCATTTTGCCATTGTAGCCTCATCCCAAATAATAATTTTTGCTACTTTTAATAATTTTGATGTACAACTTTCTTTAGTAATGTTACAAGTGGTATTTTTATCAATATTAGTTGATAATTTAAATCTTGAATGTGAAGTTCTTCCCAGAGGTAGATTAGATGCTGTAACACCAGAACTGGCAGCAGGTAAAGCTATGTATCCTTTTGATCGTACCGCTACAAGTAAAAAGCAATATAAGTATGTTTTTCCTATTCCCCCTAGACCATCAATGAAGAATGCTCCATGATCATTAGAAAAGACCCTTTGGATAATTTTATCATATGCAACTTTTTGTTCTACATTTAAGTTCTTTATGGATTGAAGATCTTTATCAGAGACTATAACGTTTAATTCTTCTTCCATTTCTTTTGACGACTTGTCACTTTGAGTTAAATTAATTTTGTCATCCATGAGAGCATAGATGTTTATATCTTTCCCCATAGATTCCATTATGGAGTTGATACTTAGCAGTACTTTTTTCTTTATATTTTCTTTTGTATGATTAGATAATTTAGTATAATCTTCTGACATTGCTTGTTCAAAATTTTCCCATATGCTTTTTGGGTTATTAGGTGAACAGTATACTAAAGTAGTAGCAAATAATCATCTCAATGTATATGGCATTTGATAATAAGAAGCTTCCTCTAAGCTTTCTTCAAGGGAATTATCTGAATGTAACAATCCATCTAATAAAGCTGCCTCACGGAATGATGATGCTTTAACTCCATTAATAGTTTTCAATTCTTTGTATGATGCAGCCCCCTTAATATGATTAAGTAGCAAACGCAAATAATATCTTTCACCTTCTGTTGGGTAAGCAGCTACAATTCGTCCAATCACATTTCTTTGTTTCCTTGGATATCAAAATTTATTATTTTGATCCCAAACATATTTCTTAGGAAAATCCTTGTACAAATAATTTTTTGCATAAGGATGGTTCTTATTCATTTCAAAATACTCAGTCAATGTTGTTTTTGAACATGAAACATTGTCAATGACATTCTTTAGATTATTGGATTCTCTAAATGTAACATATTGTTGATTTTCTAAATGTAACTGTAAAGTTTTAACAGAAGGATGCATTTCGCTTAAAGGGAATCTATAAATCCTCTACATAGTGTCAAGAGGTAATATCCATCTTCCAGATTGAAAATCGTCTATTTCATTTATGTCTTGTGACTTTTGTTCTGAGAGTACTTGAAAGGCCATACGATTATGTCCCTTATATATATATATATATAATTATATAGTATATATATCATATATATATTATATATATATATATATATATATTATCTATAATATATATAATAGATCTAGTATATATTATATATATATAGTATATATATATATATATCTATATATATATATATAAGTACTTAATAGCAGTAATGGTTGAACATATCTCGACATTCATATGGCAGTCAAACGTGGCAAGGAGATAAGGAATTGTAAGACACTACCCATCTATCCAGAGTAGCCCCACAGACTTGTGCATGAACACCATTATCACAGCATTTGTATTTTGGATAAGAATTCTGCCCATTAGTAGTCACTAAACAAAATTGTTTCGGATATTTGTTTTTACAATGATGGGAGTTATTATTCATACATACATTATTTTTATTTAGTTCTGCACAAGGACCATGCATCATGTGCCTTACAACAAAAGCATATAAATGTGGATTCTCTTCATTGTTTGGAATTTCAGCACAAACAATATCGTCATATTGTTCTAATGATTTTAGTTTAGTGTTTACTTTAGAATTATTAAAAAGTGAACATGTAGTAAGCCTCTTTTTTAAAATTCAACAATTTATACATAGGCAGCCACACGTCCAAGCACCTCTTTTTTAAAGAGTTCCACTTTTACTTGCTCCAGTTTTGCATGACAGATCCTTGCAACAAGGTCTGGTCTATCTTGAAAAGCTTCCCCATAACATAGTTCTTTTTTTATTTCCGACCAATTAGGATTGCAAGTCATTGTAAGAAATATGTCTGGTTTTCCAAATCGTTGTACTAAAGCCATAGCATCAACATTTCTTTTTCTCATATCTCTAGGGCCTCCAATAAATGAGGCAGGTAAGATAACTCTTTTACCAATATTACGTGCTTGTATTTCACCCATTGCAATACTATCAACAATACCTTGATAAAGATGAGCTCTGATTTCTTCTTGTTTATTCCTAAAGTAATCTAATCTAAATGTTTCCAATTTAATATACATGTCAACCACGTATTGTTGAAGGAGGCACTTTGAGTGTAATAGGACTGACGTAATTTTGGGTCTTATTTGTAGTTTATAGCAATAATATTCTCTACAAGAAATGGGTTTCCTTTTTTTACTCCTTCGTCTTCCTTTTTGTAACACTACAAAATCAAATTAAAAAAGCCAAAAAACTATTACATAAAAATATGACAAGTTATAGAATAATTTTCTGATCTATGGAGGCATTTAATTTTGATGTGCACACCTTCTTGCTCTTTTTTGAGAAGTTCTTCAACAGATATTATTTTATTAATATCCGCTATGAATTCATTACAGACTTACTTTCCTTGATAATTTTCTTTTCTTTCAATGCCCTCATGCCAACCAGTATCTCCATATGGAAATAATAAAGGATATTGTAAAGGTTCATAACAACCATAATAATATCGAACTTTGTAACTGTAAACAGCATGATTGTATCTTTTATTACTCCACCGTCATTTTCAAGCCATATTGCTACTACTTGGGAAGCTATAGGGTAATTATAAACTCATTGTTACAAACCCGGATCTTCTCTAATAATAATTTTGCAAGCTTATACTTCAGGAATGTTCTTTAACACGCGAAAGAAGGAACCATATGGATTTACTTGTAGAATGTCTATGAGCCTTTCAAGTATATTACAATGCAGCTTATGTGATAGATTCATACGATTTTGAATTTCATGTTCAGGGTCGAAAAAGTATAACTACAGGTAGGAAGGTTGTTCATCATTAGGTAATAGTTCGTTAATAAAATAGTATACTTGCCCTTGAACTCTAAACGTATATATTCCTTTATTACATTTGCACAATGATTTGTCATACTTGACTCCAAACGATGTGAAAGCAAATGTATTATTATAAGTTTGTATAAATAAGTTTGAAACTGTTTTGCATCTTTACAAGTTGATGTATATAAATGGTATAGCTCATCAGGTACATCGCTCAATACTAATGAAATTTCTCCATCACAGCAACAAAATCCTTTAGGTTCAGAATAGAACTTTATGGCTCTATAATACTGACATAATTTATTGGAGGCAATATGCTGCCTGATTGTGGAATATTTTTATAGGGTTGTTTAGATTATTAGTGATGGTTTTACGTTTATGACCTGCACAGGCAGAGAAACTTAATTTTAAGCAACTGAACGTTTATAATTATCACATGACATGTGTCTATGTATGCTTTAAAATAGGCAATATGTGGTACCTTTCTTAGTGTTACTTTTTCATACGGAATGATAGTTATCATGTTGATATGACGTCGATTCTAATAAAAAAGGGTAACTTTAAATACAGAAGACAAACTAATATCACCTCTAGTTAAAAACCTTCTATTTTGCGGAGATTTCTACCTTTTTTAGAAGAATTGTAGACTAGAATAGATGCTTTTCGCTACTTGCTACAGTTTGTAAACATGTTGTGTTCACTAAACCACAATAATTACCAAATAAGGTCAGGAAGAAGAAGGTAGTTAGATAGTTACAGTATTGTTTAAGGTATATCACCTTGAGGATCTTGTACGCATATTGTGGAGCTCCATTTTCACTTATTTGTTAACAAATTGGTTGTATTTAGTTGCACTGAGTATTCTTCTGCTATTGATTGGTCTAGGTCATTTATTAGCAGCTCGTTCTTTTTTTTTTGGTGATATGCTTCTCTTTGTTTTTTACGTATCTCTTCTTTTTTATACAAAGGTAATGTAGAGTACAATCTTTTCTTTTTTCATTTGGTTGTATACATACTGAAGGACTCGTCCTATGCCCTCCACCACTAAATGTACCAAATGAAAAATACATGTAGCATGTTGAAGAATTATTAAGACTAAGCAAAATTTAAGATCATTTTGAATCATTATTTTATATATATGACTTTTCAGATAGATAATATCTAGTACCTTTCTCAATATTAATTTTTGATAGACTATCACAGTTTTTTGATGGAGATGATATTGAACCTGACAACTCAAAAAGGTTTTTAAGTATAGACAAACTAAAATCAGTGATTATTTAATTGCTTTGAATTTTGTGGATGGTCTGTGTATACCTTTTTAAAGGAACTGAAAATTGAAACAGTTGCTTTCCCTCTATTTGCTTCAATTTGAAAACTCCTAGCGTCTATTCAACAATATTAATCACTAATTAGGAAATGAACAAGAGAAGCTAAAATCACTTGTAGTTAAAGGCCTTCAAATTTGTAATGATTTGTACCTACCTTCTTCAAAGGGGCTGCATATTGAAATAGATGTTTTCCTATTATTTGCCTCAATTTGAGAATGCTTTGAGTCTAAAGTACAATGTTAGTCATCAAATTAGGCCATCAACCACAAGGCAATCAAATATTTCTTCTTTTTTGTTTATCTATGAACAAATGGGTTCTATCTGATTGAACTGAACATTCTTTAGTTATTGGTCGATGTAGGTTAATTACTAACAAACTATTTTTCTTTCTGTGATATGCCTCCTTTTGTTTTTTACATATTTCTTCTTTTTTATGCAACAATAGTGTAGAATACCAACTTCCTTTTTTCTGATTCGTTTGTATTGTCCCAAATGAAGGTTCTTGAGCAGCCATTCTTTTTTCTTTATAAGCTTATCTTTTCTTGGCACGTATCTCTTCCTTTTTATCATCAGATAATGCATCATAGCCAATTCTCTTTTTAGACATCTTCATATGTGCGATGTCTTCACTTAGGGATATATTATTCTCCATTGGGCATGTAGTTGTGTCTTATCTTAACTATATGTTGCCACCTTATGGTGAAAAGAAGTTTTCATGCTCAATTATAGAAAACTTAATCACTATTCTCTTTATTTACCCCCTAATCATGACACTATTTTCATTAACACTAATATGTCCATGTAATTGCAAGACAAACCATGAAAATACACAAATTACGCAACTAAAACTAAGACAAGTAAAAACAGAAATTTGTACAAAAAGCGAATAAGCAAACTAATCATTGAGCACATGTAAATGTATAGAAGATACAATTAATAAAACAGGGGATAAGCAACAGTTAAGGCTCATAGATATACACAACTGTGAAAAAGAATAGGTGAGAGACTTACTTGGTATTTATATCTTTAGAAAAACCCAGAAAATCTTCCTCAAACTATAGTCTTGCCTTTTGCTACATGATAATTGAGTAATAGATCAAATCAATCCTAAATTTCATAATACTAACACAAGAAGCAAACACAACCCAAAAGAAATATATTATCTAACTTTTTTTCTACCTCGCTTAAAATGCAAATAATAAGAAAATTCCAAGAATAGAAGTAGGGGAAAAGGACAATTCCAAGTTCTCCAAAATTTCCAATACCTCATACCTTGGATTTAAATTTGTTAGTGTCCCTGATTATTTATTGGTTAAACACTTATGGAACAAGGAAAATAAAAGTTTTATAAATTTATGCTGAAACAAAGTTTCCTTCGAAAAACTTTCTTGAATTTTAAGTTCGACAATTTTACTTTCTAACAAAACTGTATGAGGTAGTATTGTCTTTCCTAGATAGTTTTTTACTGCTTGGCTAGCAGTAGTAACGCAACAACGACTACTCACTGATGATAGGGCTGCTAAGCTATTTCAGGCTCAAGGAAAATTCCTCCTCCCCCCCCAATTACTTAAGGAAAGCCAAAGGCTACAAAGCAGTACAAGCATTACAAAGGCTTAGCATAAATGATGTAACATAACATATCGTAAATCAACAAACTCTTGTAAGTTGATTTAGTGCCAAATTATTCATGTAAGCTCAACTCTTGTTTGACAAAGAATGAGCTTTTGTGCTTCAAAAGATAGATTAGAAAATGGAGTGCCAAATGATCCATGATCTTGGCTTGTTATACTCTGACCTTATCTGATCAAGAAAGGTAATGTTAGCATATTTTTCTAACTCTTGGTTGACCTTTTAAATGAACCCAGCCTGATTCTTCACTTGGTTACTCTTTTAGCATTCAAATCCCTCCCTACATTATGTTG